>CAKNYM010009285.1:0-10293 GCA_932195095.1 Andricus curvator | reverse complement strand
CAATTAAATATCTGGCACTGAGGAGGACCCCTATCCGTGGTCGAAACGTTTGCCAACTTAAATTTTAAGAAATGCACGTTTGTTAATTAAATATACTCGCAAGACCCTAATGACAATACAAAAATTCTTCATCATAATTTAAATAATTGGGTCAATTAAATCCGACATTTTTCAAGAAAACAGTAAAAATGTCACAAAACGACAATGATAAGGTTGTCTCCTACGACCAACATGCTACCCTTTTCTCTCTAAGCACGACTTGATTAACATTACCTTTAAATAGAAGAAATTAAACAACACTTCCAGACCAATTACGATTTAATAAAATTTGGCGTTTCGTCACCAGTCATGGTGACCTCATCAGAAATCCGTGGTTAAATCTATTAAGAGAATTACATAGGAAATTACATAAAGTAAAAGTATGTCAAACACATAAGTTTTTTTAAAAAACAATTTTCAGAATACGGTGACTTACCATTAAGTAGAGCGGTCAGATTTAGTTATACATTAAATATTTCCAAAGAGAGAAAAAGGAGAATTTACTCCAAAAAACAGAGCAACTTCGGTTAGACCGGTTAGACATCGTAGTAGTTATATGCGTAAGGGTTTCGTAAGTAAAAAAATGATCAATTATATGGAATAATTGAAGTTAGCATTTCTTCGAAAAAATCCATTTTCGGTACTCAATCTAAAGTGTTAGAAAAGGTAGAAATTGTAGTAAGTTTATTAAATTTGAAAGGCATTTGAACAAACAGTTTGAAAAGTGACAAGAAAGAGGTTAGGAAACTACAAAAAAAGAGAAATTCATAAGGATAAAATAGATATTTCTTTACCTGATCAGATAGTAGCAGGCTGCTTGAAATTTATTTTTTCATAGTAATAAAAGTTCTATAATTAGATTTAAGATCCATGTTTTTTTAAAACAATAAAATTAAAGAAAGGAGCATGGTACGGAGTACCATGCTGGTCCGGAGTAGACCGAGTACTGGAAGGATCACACATACTGAATCGGAAGAAAGAGATTTAGGCGCCAAGTTAAAAATTTTTTTTGTATAAAATTTGAAGAAATTAGGAAAACCATTAGCATACTTTATCTAAAATCATATTATAAGCAGAATTATAAAATTTCAAATCAGTAATCTTATTCAAAGCATTGTTACCCTCATTTTTAATATACATCATCTCGACCTTTTAGAAGGCCATACATTCTTGCCAAATTGGTATTGGAAGTTAACAATGAATTTATTTTTAAATTTCTACCCAAATATCCTTCAGAATTCCATTCTTTCAATAAATCAAAAGTAGAAGTTTGAAGTTTTTTGAGGGGATTAGAATCGATTTTTTCATATGTACTAGTGTCACTGAGCATTTCATTCATTTTAAAATAATAAGAGGCACGGGTAATTAAAATATCCTTATTGTTTTCAATGAAATTTTTCGTTATTTTAATATTATTAGCAATTTCTTTATCGATATGAGAAATTTTTTTTCGGTTTTTTTTTTTTAAATTTGAAGTTAAAGATAATATTTTATGTCTAAATTCATCTCTAGATTCAATTGGAATCTTATCTAAATTGATTTCTCAATCCTTTACGATTTCAAACATTTGGTTTTCTTTCTTCGAAACATAACACGAACTAAATTTTTCGCCAAGTCGAAGTATGTCGGCTACATGTTCAGGAATTGTTTTTTCCGACAAATTAATAAGTAAATTTTCCTACAATCTAAAATCAAAACCAACACAAATATTGTTGCGAAATCTTCCTAATATTGATGAACATACATTCCACGAACACCTAATGACGTATGATGGGGAAAAAATATCACTTGATACAGATATAAATAGTAAAATCGACATTCTGACTAATTACCTAGACTCCGCATTTAACAAATTTTCTCCGCTACACGTTCCTAAAAACTTTAATAAAGCTGTCCACTGGATAACATCTGAAATTAAAAATCTGATGAGGGAACGTAATGGCAAACGCCGACTTGCAAAAAGAACAAAAATCAGTATGATACTAGCTCAATTTCGTTAACTCAGGAACTTAGTTTAAACTAAGATTAGAGATGCGTTCATTCAATACAATCATAATGAGATTGCACATAGAGACAAAAAAGAGGATATTTGGTATCTGCCTAATGACCTTTACAAAACTTTTTTTTAAATTCCCAGTTCCAGACATATCTTTCACCACCCCTTTTAATTCAACATTTAATGATTCTGACTTTTTTTCGATGACATCACACCTGAAATACTTTTGGAAAAAGCACTTGAAATCAAATCGAATGCCATTGGAACTGATGGAATATCAATAAAAATGATTAAATTAGCCCTTCCAATTATCTTTCCCATTCTTTTAAATATTTATAATGCTTCCTTACAGGTCGAAATTTTCCCAGATATCTGGAAAAAGGCTGCTATTAGCCCAGTTCCCACTAAAACTGCTCCCTCGAAAGACTTCCGGCCAATTTCTACTTTATGTGCACTGTCCAAACCACTTGAAAAAATTGTTCACCTGCAACTTTCCAAATTTTTTGAAATATCTAAGGCTATTGACCCGATGCAATCAGGTTTTCGAGCGAAACATAGCACTCTTACTGCTTCCCTTAAAGTAACGACGGATCTCAAATTAGCAATGGACAATAGGGAGATCACGATTGTTTTGTTTGATTTTTCGAAGGCTTTTGATGTGGTTAACCATAAGTTACTCCTACAAAAGTTGAAATCTTTTAACCTGTCTGTCATCAAATGGTTTCAGTCCTATTTTAATAATCGGTCTCACAGAATTATTAATAGTAGTGGTGAGCTTTCTGAATGGTGGGAGGTCAAGTGTGGGGTTCCTCAGGGTTCCATTCTGGCACCCCTCCTCTTCAATTTATTCACCTCTGACCTGGGAAGTGAACTTCAACACTGCAGCTACCACAAATATGCTGACGATTTCAAAATTTACTTATCGGGACCAATTTCTTCACTAATAAGTAGATTGCTTGTTCTAGTTCAAGAGGATATCGACCGCGTTATCCTCTGGGCCTGGAAGAATGGACTTACTCTTAACCCGGGCAAAACTCAGGCAATTGTTGTTGAACCTACTTCATCTCCGTCACATAAAACACTGGCATCATTTCCACCCCTCTGTATCGATCATTTAAAAATTTTTCCAAAATCTCGTCAGATTAAATTAAAACTTCGAACACCATACTCATCACATCGAGACGAACGATCACTCAAGTCGAGATTATCGTCTCGTCTCGATCGACTTTCTTCATAAAAAATTCTTGATCTCCATTACATTTCAATTCCATCGAAATATGTTCTAAGCATATCTCGATTTTGTCCAAAAATGATCGACATGCATCACTATACACTGATAAAAATGGATTATACGAACTGGATAATAGAATTGAAGAATAATACACCGTATAGAAAAGTATATTAGCGCCTATAATCTACAACATTTTTCTAATATATGAAGATGTTACCAAATATAATCTCTAGATGTTAAATTCTTATAATCTTCAGGCATTAAATTGTAACATCTCAGATTTTAAAATATCCAGACGTCTGTGTGGTCTCAGATGGAACGTCGCATCGTGGCGCGTGTCATATGCATCCGTTCGCATTAAAACAAGTAATAATTAAGTTATAAAATTATTAATAGTGCTAAATCACACGTGATTTAGATTTGAAACATGGTTAAGTTTATGTTTCTTTTCATTACACATCACTGCCACTTGTACAAGTGCAGAAACTTAGCCTCCTTTACTTTCGTTTTTGTAGTCTCATGATAGCCACTTTCCTGCTTATTGTATGTTTAAAAAATTGAAATTTGTTTCCAGTCATACTTCCGAGCTCGTCTATAAAAATTTTGTATAGGTTTATAAACACGTTTCCAAAAATTATCATATATTAGACTATTATGTGCGCGCGCTATCTTTTATATTCATTTTTCTCATTTACTCAATTTCCGAATAACTATTTATTTGTTAATATTTTGTGACCAATCACATTCTTGCTGTTTATTTTATATTTTCCAAAAAATTCTCATTGTTATTAATCTTTTAAACTAATTTCAGAAAAAATTAAAACCTCATTATGGAAATTGAATTCAGATACTCATTTCACAACATCACGAAAACTTACAAAAATTACATAATTGGAATAGAGGTATTTTGAAAATAAATAAACTTTTATCATATAAATTATAACCAATATTTAATTGCATAACCCTGAAGTAAATAATCAATTTATGTTAGTTAATATTGAAACATTAAAAATCAATCTTTATGTAATTTAATATTGTGAAAAAAATTAATCAGCTAATAAATAATTACTGAGTTCAGAACTAGAAAAGCATTCAATCATTTTTTTCATGGAAACATTCAAATAATGTTGATTTTATATTTGTTTGAAAATTTCAGTCATCAATAACCTTTTAAACTAATTCCAGAAAAAATGAAAACGTGTGTCCATATAATTTTGAAAATTAAATTCAGATAATCATATCACATTATCACAATTATTATTATATTATTTTATTTCATTCAAATATTTTATTTATTAATAAGCTTTTTAAATAATTCCAGAAAATTTAAGTTTTAATAGGATCAATTAATAATGATATGCATAATGATAATTAACAAAATTGATAATAAAATAATGTTTAATTTTCAATTTATATATTTTTTGAATTTAAGATTACATTTCTGGTAATTGGAATTGATAATAAGCTTTCGAACTAATTCCAAAAAAATTGGAACGCATGTACACATAACTTTGAAAATTTAATTCAGATACTCATTTCACAAGCTCGAAAACATTTCAAAAATTATGTAACTGGAATAAGGCTATTTTAAATATAAATAAACTTCTGTTATACAAATCATAGAAAATATTCAATTACATAACTTAAAAATAAATAATCGATTTATGTCACTTAGTAGAGAAAAATTAAAATTCAATCTTTATGTAATTTAATATTGTGAACAAAATTAATCAGCTAATAATTAATTGATTAGTTTACAGAATAAGAAGCATTCAACTATAATTTTCATTAAAACATTCAAAAAAATTTGACTTTGCCTAATTTTTTTTTATTTGAACTTTCAGTTCTGTAAATTCAATTTAAGAATAAGCTTCCAAACTAATTCCAAAAAATGTAAGTTTTAATAGAACCAGTTGATAATTAATTAATCAGTTCACAACATAAAAATCATTAAACAATTATTTGTATTGAAACATTCAAATGATTCTTACACTGTATATATTTTTTTCGTTTGAAATTGCATTTCTATACATTTAATTTATTAATGATCTTCAAAACAAATTCCAAAAAAAAATATATATATATATATGTACATTGTACATATTGATTAATCATTTCACAACATAAAAATTAATAAACAGTTATTTTAATTGAAACATTCGAATAATTTTTACTTCATATTTTCCTGAAAATTTGAATTAATAATAATCTTTTGAACTAATTCCATAGAAAAGTAAAATATATGTACATATAATCTGAAAAGCATAATTCAGGTACTTATTTCACAACATCACAAAAATTTACAAAAATTATACAATTAGAGTAGAGGTATTTTGAACATAAATAATCTCTTATCATAAAAAATGTAGCAAAAGTTGAATTTTCAAACCAAAAATATGCATTTTCCATCAAAATAATTGAATTCTTGACCCAAAAAAAGACGAGAAGTGAATTTTCAACTTAAAAAAATCAATTTTCTAACAAAAAGAAAGGAATTTGTACAAAAAAAAATTCAACAAAATAGTTAAATTTTCTACCAAACAAATGAATTTTTCACAAAAAAGAGAATAGTTCAATTTTCAGCAAAAAAATATAATTTTCAGACAAAAAATTAATTGTCAACAAAAAAGATTAATTTTCTACCAAAAAACATCAATTTTTAACAAAATAAATGAATTTTTAACAAAAAAGTGAATTAGTCACCAAGAAGATTAGGATATTCTACCATAAAAAAACAACGTTTAAAAAAAATACAGAAATTTTCAACCAAATAGCTGAATTTCCAATATAAATGTTAAATAAAACATGGTAGTTAGATTTTCAATTGAAAAAATTAATTTACAACAAAAATTTCAAAAAAATAGTTGAATTTTGAATTGAGAAGTTATCAAATCAAGATACATTGGGACACAAAAATTCTGGAACCAATGAAAAATTGACAAAAACTGTGAGGAAATTTTGGTTGCAGATAATAGAATTTTGCGGTTATTTATGGAAAGTTACCATATATACCTGTACAATTACCAGGAATGACCGAAAATTTTCATAAATTTCCGGAAATTTATGGAAATTTTTAAAAATTAATTTTGGGCAATCCATGGTACGTTACCATATTTACCTGTAAAATTACCATAAATGACCGAAATTTCTCATAAATTTCCGAAAATTTATGGAAATTTTTAAAAATTAATTTTGGGCAATCCATGGTAAGTTACCATATTTACCTGTAAAATTACCATAAATGACCGAAATTTCTCATAAATTTCCGGAAATTTAAAAAAATGAATTTTCGGCAATCCATGGTAAGTTGCCATATTGACCTGTAAAATTACCATAAATGAACGAAATGTTTCATAATTTTCCGAAAATTTTTTAAAATAAATTTTGGGTAATTTACCATATTAACCTGTAAAATTACCATAAATTACCGAAAATTTTAATAAATTTCCGAAAATTTATGGAAATGGTTAAAAATGAATTTTGGGCAATTCATGGTAAGTTACCATATTTACCTGTAAAATTACCATAAATGACCAAAATATTTTCATAAATTTTCCGGAAATTAATGGAAATTTTTTAAAATAAATTTTGGGTAATTTACCATATTAACCTGTAAAATTACCATAAATTACCGAAAATTTTCATAAATTTCCGGAAATTTATGGAAATTATTAAAAATGAGTGTTGGGCAATTTATGGTACGTTACCATATTAACCTGTAAAATTACCATAAATTGCCGAAAATTTTCATAAATTTCCGGAAATTTATGGAAATTGTTAAAAATGAATTTTGGGCAATTCATGGTAAGTTACCATATTTACCTGTAAAATTACCATAAATGACCAGAAATTTTTCATAAATTTCCGGAAATTTATGGAAATTTTTAAAAATGAATTTTGGGTAAGTTACCATATTTACCTGTAAAATTACCATACATGACCAAAAATTTTCATAAACCGGAAATTTATGGAAATTTTTAAAAATGAATTTTGGGCAATCTATGGTAAGTTACCATATTTACCTGTAAAATTACCATAAATGACCGAAATTTTTCATAAATTCTCAGAAATTTATGGAAAATTAAAAAAAATGAATTTTGGGCAATTCATTGTAAGTTACCATATTTACCTGTAAAATTACCATAAATGACCAGAATTTTTTATAAATTTCCGGAAATTTATGGAAATTTTTAAAAATGAATTTTGGGTAAGTTACCATATTTACCTGTAAAATTACCAGACATGACCAAAAATTTTCATAAACCGAAATTTCTAAAAATGAATTCTGGGCAATCCATGGTAAGTTACCATATTTACCTGTAAAATTACCATAAATGACCGAAAATTTTTCATAAATTTCCGGAAATTTATGGAAATTCTTACAAATGAATTTTGGGTAAGTTAATATATTTACCTGTAAAATTACCATAAATGACCGAAATTTTTCATAAATTCCCGGAAATTTATGGAACTTTTTAAAAATGAATTTTGGGCAATCCATGGTAAGTTACCATATTTACCTGTAAAATTACCATAAATGACCGAAATTTCTCATAAATTTCCGGAAATTTAAAAAAATGAATTTTCGGCAATCCATGGTAAGTTACCATATTGACCTGTAAAATTAACATAAATGACCGAAATTTTTCATAATTTTCCGGAAATTTTTTAAAATGAATTTTTGGTATTTTACCATATTAACCTGTAAAATTACCACAAATTGCCGAAAATTTTCATAAATTTCCGGAAATTTATGGTATAGGTATACCATTAAGCCATTTCCCTTTCGGGGTAGGCGTGACACTACCCGATTCGGGTAGTGTTTCTAGGTTGATAACTTGTAGTAAATAACTACAAGTGTGGGCTCACCACACCCACGATGTGCCAACAGCACTCAGTTTTCTCGAATGGTCACCCATCCAAGTGCTAACCACGCCCAACGCTGCTTAACTTCAGTGATCTGACGAGAACTGGTTTTTCAGCGTGGTATGGCTGTTGGCAATGGAAATTGTTAAAAATGAATTTTGGGCAATTCATGATAAGTTACCATATTTACCTGTAAAATTACCATAAATGACCAGAAATTTTTCATAAATTTCCGGAAATTTATGGAAAATTTTAAAAATGAATTTTGGGTAAGTTACCATATTTACCTGTAAAATTACCATACATAACCAAAAATTTTCATAAACCGGAAATTTTTAAAAATGAATTTTGGGCAATCTATGGTAAGTTACCATATTTCCCTGTAAAATTACCATAAATGACCGAAATTTTTCATAAATTCTCAGAAATTTATGGAAAATTTTAAAAAATGAATTTTGGGCAATTCATTGTAAGTTACCATATTTACCTGTAAAATGACCATGAATGACCAGAAATTTTTCATAAATTTCCGGAAATGTATGGAAATTTTTAAAAATGAATTTTGGGTAAGTTACCATATTTACCTGTAAAATTACCATTGATGAACAAAAATGTTCATAAACCGGAAATTTATGGAAATTTTTAAAAATGAATTCTGGGCAATCCATGGTAAGTTACAAACCACCTCTAAAATTAACATAAATTAGGTTAACATTAATTTCATGGTTCATTATAAAAAATCTAATATGGACTGAAATCATGACTGTATTTCGAGAAATGTTTGAAATCATCCATTTTTTATAAAAAATATCGTATGCGCCAAGGGGGAGAGGCACTTTTTCTCCCCCTAGGTGCATAATGTACTATTTTAAACTGATGATTAAACTTTTCAATTTTGGTTAAAATTTGTCTTTTTCAGTTAATTTATCTTGTTGGCTGAAAATTCGTCTTTTTCGGTAGTAATTTAATCTTCTGGGTTAAAAATTCATTTGTTTGATTGAAATATCAACTATTACTATGCTTAGTTCAGAATTCATTTTTTTGCTTGAAAACTCGATCATTCGACTTAAATTTGAACAATTTTGTAAAAACATTAATTTGTTTATTGAGGATCCATAATTAGAGTTGGAATTTCTAATATTTGCTCTTAAATGAACTTTTATGTTGAAAATTCTACTGTATTGCTTAAAATTCGTCTTTTTGATTGAAAATTTAACAATTTTGTTGATAATTCATTTTTTTTTTGTTCAAAGTTTTTTTTATCAGAGTTTTTATCTGAAAATTTAACTATTCTATTTTTGGCTGGAACTTTATCCTGTATATTGTATAATTTGAAAATTCAACTCTTTGTTAGAAAATTAATTTATTTTGTTGAAAAATTCATCTTTTTGGGTAGAAAATTAATCTTGTTTCTTGAAAATTCAATACCATCAATACCATTACCCCAATTTCTGTCTATTTCAATAAAATCCATTTTTATTCTTCATTTTCATCTTCGAAATTCCTTCTGTTTTCATTAACTTTTTTAAATTTTTATTTATTTTTCACACAGTTTTTCCCACTTTATTGCTCCCTTAAAATACACAAGAGCTACTAATTATTCACTTAATGTTAATTACTACGCATTAATCTCATACCTTATTTGATACGTATTCTGAGGTTAGTGATGCATTCGAGACGATTTCGAGAAAATTCCAGATTTTCTTCAAACATGTTTAGGTGAACTCAAAACTTCATGGAGCTCGAGAATCTCGAATAAAAAATTTCCAGATCTCGACTTGAGAATCTCGAAACTTTTTATTCGAGATTCTCGATCTCCATGAAGTTTTGAGTTCACCTAAACATGTTTCAAGAAAACCTCGAATTTTCTCGAAATCGTCTCAAATGCATCACTATCTGAGGTCGACTCTATTTATTTAGTTTATTTAGTTTATAAATTAAATTTCAACATTTTACGAAATACGAAATGGATCAATATGTACAAATTATTTTATGAAATTGTGAATTTAAAGAGGGTAGAAAGAAGAAGAATTTTTCGAATTATTATTATTATTATTATTATACCATTAAGCCATTTCCCTTTCGGGGTAGGCGTGACTTGCTCGGTTGGAGAATAGTAGTTTGCATATGGGTATATAGGTATAAGGTAGGTAGGAATATA
>CAKNYM010009278.1:0-10692 GCA_932195095.1 Andricus curvator | reverse complement strand
ACCTGAATTAAGCCCTGATGATTTGAGGAAAGCAAAAGTTTGCTCCTTCGACAAGGACTGTTTTTCTACATTTCTGTGAAAGTTTCCGTGAATTTTCTTGTCGAGTAGCTCTTGGTGAAAATTTGCAACCTCTGCTTTCTTCACTTTGGTTCTTAGAAGTGAAGCATCTAGATGAAGTAATGCGCTTTCCTCACTTCTGATGTTAAAATTCAGGCCAAGGTTAATAATATATATATATATATATATATATATATATATACTTTCCAGCTTTATTTATTATTTATTTTTATTACTTTATTACTTTATAGCTTACTTTCGGTTTCGATTCCTTTGGAATAGAACCGAAGGGCCTATGACAAAGCCACCGAACGCATCCTCGGGTTGCGAATAGAGGGTCCCTGTGCCAAGGGTTTCTGCTGAATATGGTTACAATAATTAATAAGCAGTCGCGGACAATTGTCCAGGGATGGTCCCGAAGGAATAACTCCTAAGCGAAGGCGTAACAACCGTGCCGAAAGCTGAATGGCACCTGGGTTAGGTGTTTCAAACGGTGACTCTGGGATACCGGACGACCTCTCAGAGTATCAGCCTTATCCTTGCACGCGGGGCTCTACAAGGATGGACTAACCCTTTCCCTAGCTGCTCGTGGGAACAACAATGAAACCACCAAAACACCAAAATGTTGTAGATGCGGTTCAAGACAATCGAACGCGCAGAGCACCCGACAATGGGTCGGCAAACAATGCCGATCAGCCTAGAGTTCGGGGTGCTGAAAATAATTTAGATGGAAACACGACGACGAACCGGCGAAACGCCCACATTGAGTGGACGGATCGACTCAGGGATGACTCTGTGGTGCTAGAAACCAGGGACTGAGAGTAAAACGTTTTCATCACTTTGGGTTTTAAACACTGAGCCGACGAAAAAGGAATCGTTAGGTTTAACTCTCCTCAAGATCGGAAAATATGTACTGCAGGGAGAAAGTGATCCCATCCCGAGTGGACGGTGCCTGCTTCTCAAGCACTCAGGAACGGATGGGTTGTGGCAGCAGCCGGTCAGCGTTTCAGTCCCGAAGAGAGCAGGTACATAGGATCGATCCTTTAGTTTGTGTACTGATAAAAAAAAGTACCCGGGATTGGATCTTTGAAAGATCTAAACCTACAGTCTGCCGGAAGGTTTTACTCCCGATGAGAACTCAACCGAAGATATTTTCAAACGATCCCGAAGGGAGTGGACTGCAATCCGAACGAGTTAGGTTTAGAACCTACTTTCAGCTCTCTGGACTTTTACTCTCAGTCCATACAATATAATGTTCTCAAGTCTAAGTTTCTGATTTTAAAATCTGAATAAAAGCTACTTTATAGTAATTTAGCAATTTCCGAATAATGCAAAATTATATCGTACGCATGTTCAAAACATAAGTACATATCATTATTTATTAATGAGACAATAATGCAGCAATTTATTAATTAATATAGAATATATTAATAAATTGGTAAATTCGTGAATAATTAATATTTAACTAAAATTGCAATTGAATATAAATTTCTTCATATTGATCTAAATATTGAACAATGTAAAATGATTAACATGCAGAAATGGCAATAAAATTAAGTGAATCTTAAATATTGACCCATACTGATGGGTGCCAATCATAAGCGTCAATTATTAAGGCATATAATTCTACAAATAAATAAATTAGAGGAATTAACTTCATCAAATCTTGTTCTATTATTTCTGGAAAAAATTGTACAGTTTTATTAAAGATCACGAGTTACAATTTTGAAGGTGAATCATTATTCAGTTCCAAGTAATGTCAGGAACGAAAAATCGAATACATGTGAAGTAAGAAGTACTTAAATTACGTAACGGATTATAGGCCCGTTCTGAGACCCCCCCCCCCCTCCCTCCTGTAACAAACTGTAACAAAAGTTTTCTACCTCCCCCCCCTCCACTCTTTCTATTCGTAATTATTTGTTTCCAAAAATATTTCAATTGTTACGGCTAGTACAATTAGGCAGGGTGTCCGAGAACTTCCTTTTCAAAGTTCCCTTATTTTTCCTTGCCTAATTTTTAATTTTCCTTCGTCACAAATATTAAAATAACAGCATTTTAATCTTGAAGTACTTTTTTTTTAAACCAAAAAGACGAGTTTCCAACAAATACAGATTTTTCACTAAAGAAAGAAAATGTTACCTACATTGCTGAACCTTCAAGACAAAATACGAATTTTCTCTACAAAAATTGTATTTGCAAACCAAAAATACGACTTCAGCAAAACATTATTTTTCCACGAAACTGATGCAGTTTTACTCGACAAAAATGAAATTTTAAACCAAGAAAATTATTTTTTTTTTCACCAAAAAAGTAGAATTTTCAAATAAAAAAGATGAATCTTACAAAAATGTAAAAATTACATTTTCAGGTGAAAAATTAATTTAAAACCAAAAAAAAATACTTTTCCACTAAACAGTTACATTTTTGACCAAAGACATAAGCCTTCAATAAAAAAAAAATTTTAACAATGTAGTTTAACTTTTACCGACGTAAATGAATGTTCAATTTAAAAAGATTAATTTCCAACAAAATAGTTAAACTTTCAACCAAAGAGATGAATTTTCAACTAAAAATACATCACAAAGTGATTCAACCA
This sequence comes from Andricus curvator, assembly GCA_932195095.1. Taxonomy (NCBI): domain Eukaryota; kingdom Metazoa; phylum Arthropoda; class Insecta; order Hymenoptera; family Cynipidae; genus Andricus; species Andricus curvator. The sequence goes on along the minus strand of CAKNYM010009278.1, from coordinate 8,039 downwards.
AATCTTTCAAATAGAATAGTTGAATACTCAAGCAAAGGACAATCATTTTTAACCGAACAGTTGCATTTTCATTAAAAAAAAATTTTACCAGAGCAGATGAATTGATAAATCACAAAGACAAATTTGAAAAAATAGTTCCATTTTATGTTAAAAAAGATTTTAGTTGACTTTTCACGATCAAAATATGAATTTTTAACCAAGAAATAACTTTCGAGGGAAAAAATTGAATTTTCAATCCAAAAAGGCCAATTCTTACCCAAAAAGGATGAATTTTTAACAAAATTGTTCAATTCTCTACCCAATAGTTGCATTGTTATCCAAAAAAGATGAAATACCTCTTAAAACAGATGAACTTTTATTTAGAAAGAAAACAAATTTTAAAAGAATAGTTGAATTTTCATCCACAAAAGATTCCACTTGATTTTTAAAATAAAAATATTAATTTTTTAACAAAAAATAAGTTTTTATGAAAAAAATTGTATTTTTCCTTTAAAAAGACCAATTTTCTCAACCAAAAGGGATGAATTTTTAACGAAATAGTTGAATTCTCTACCTATTAGTTCAATTTTTATCCAAGAAAGATGAAATTTTGACTAAAGCAGGTGAATTTTTAATAAAAAAGGACACATTTTTTAAAAGGTTGAACTTTCATCTACAAAAACTTTCACTTCTTTTTTTAACACCAGAAAACACCAGAACATTAATTTTAAACAAAAAGTGAATTTTCTACGAAATAGTTCAATTTGCAACAAACCAGACGAATTTTCAACCAAAAGTATGAAGTTTTAACAAAATAGTTTCATTTTCAACCAAACAGTTGCATTTTTATTGAAGAAAGATGAAATTTCTTTTAAAACACATGAATTTTTTATTTAAAAAATAACAATTAGAAAAAATAGTTTAATTTTCAGTTCTCTTTTCAACACTGCAATATAATATTTAACTGAAAAGTATATTTTCTAGAAAATAATTACATTTTCGACAAAACAGCAGAATTTTCCACCACAAAGTATGGTCTTTTAACAAAATTGCTGAATTTTAAACCAAACAGTTGCATTTTTATCCAAGAAAGATGTAATTTCTGCTAAAGCAGGTGAATTTGGAAATCGGAAAAAGAATTTTCATTCATTCCTGTTCACTTTCCAGCACCCACATAAGAATTGTGAACTACAAGTCAATTTTCTGCTAAATAGTCAAATTTTTAACCAAAAAGTATGACTTTTTAACAAGATTGTTAAAGTTTCAACCAAACAGTTGCATTTTTGTCCAAGAAAAATGCAAACTCTACTAAAACAGATGAATTTTTAAATCAAAAAGACAAATTTTCCAACAAGGAGTTGAATTTTCGTCCAAAAGGATTTCAAAAGACTTTTCTACAGAAAAATACAAATTTTTAACAAAACGTCGATTTTATATGAAATATTTGCATTTTCTACAAAACAGTTATGAAAAAAAATAAATAAAAATGCATTAAGCAACAATAATTCGAACTAGTCACTATTCATCACGATTCGAAAAAATATCGTATGTGGCGCCATCCAGTCAAGTTCGTTTTCCAAAAGATGCATCACAACTGGCAGATTCTGACTCACTAAGAGATCGATCTCTTGAGAACAGTATTGGGAGTTTAGCTCTTACGATTCGGCTCCCCAAAGGATTTAAACCTATAGAGATTCAAGAAGGCCGATCTTTCCAGTCCTTCCATCCTTGGCTGATCCCATCCATAGCGGAGTGGGGGCAGAGTTCGTTCAGTGCAAACGTGCTCTTCTCGAGATTCGTTCCTGGGACCTACGCGCCTGCGTGAATCTTTTGCCGGATTGTTTGAGGAGGGAAAACTCCGACTTGGAGGGATTGGACGACGCATCTTGGAAGCTACAGTTCTCTCACAGAGTATATCTCTTAAAGAGCGCATTTACAGGCTCACTTTTGGCTCGCTCGGGATTCACTCTCAGTCCCTGCTAGAAACACCCAGAGCTTCAGCCCGTTTCGCATCAGTCTTTGCGAAATCAAGCCGACTACCTCCAGAAAAATGGATATGTACGCGGAGCGCTTCCCCAACCGCTGCTTGATCAAGCTGCAGACGAAGATGAGGAAGCGACATTGAGACCAACTGCGGAAAGCAGGCACCTTCTGAGAGATGATCGCGATTTCAGGACAAGGAGGAATATTAACATGCAAGTTCCTCCTAAGCCCCAAGATCTGGCTGAAATGGATGCCTTTCTTCGTGGAGATATCTCGCAAGAGTCCGACCTCTGGACCATCAATTGCTCAGTTTATGGTGCTGCGAGAACTGTGGCTGATTCAAATCGAAGGCTGAAACCAACGATGGATCAAAAGACCAAAAGACGCTTGCATCAACTGAACAAGAAGATTGGATGGGCAAGACAGAATGCGTCCCGTGTTCAATGTGTGATTGACTACATAACATCTGGTAGACCGTTTACGGAAAGGGTTCGAAAGTTCGTCCAAGAACTAAGGATCTTAAATCACACACTAAACAAGTCAAAGCTGCTGACAATCAAGCAGCATATTGTTGACAAAATACGGCTGTTATCTGACGCAAGGAGAAGAATACAGAAGAGGGAGAGCTGGATCAGGGAGAATCAACAGTTTCTCGCTGACCCATCGCGCCTCTTCAGCGATCTACCTGTTTCTGTCAAAAATCCACCCAAGCCCAAGGAGGTAGAGACTTTTTGGAGAAAGGTGTACAAGATCCCGAAAACACTAGAGTTGAAAGAAGATACTGACAATATCATCTGCTTCAAAGAGTTTTGCGACAACCTCATAAAATCTGAGGAGGAATGTCCATCAATCACTGCCGAAGAGGTGAAAAAAGCACTTAGAGGCACGAAGAACTTTTCCGCTGCTGGACCAGATTGTATCAAGAACTTTTGGTGGAAGAAGTTTACTTTTACACACCAACATTTGGCCCGCATATTCACCTCATATTTAAAGTCGGAGACGCCCATTCCGCAGTGGCTGGTGTTAGGACGCACTATACTCCTGCCAAAAAAAGGCAACTTGTCCAACCCAGAGAATTACAGGCCAATAACTTGTTTAAACACGCTGTATAAGATCTTTACAGCTGTCCTCAACAACAGGATTGTTCGACGAATTGAGCCTGTATGGCGAGAGATGTACGAACAACGTGGCTCGAAAAAAGGTGTAGCAGGCTGTCGAGAGAACCTGCTAATTGACAGGTGTGTCTGTAAAGACGCTCCAGCCCATCAGCGCGTCCTGTCAATGGCCTGGATTGACTACCGGAAAGCTTTCGATTCAACCTCTCATAGACTTATCATCTGTCTGTTGGAAAACTTGAAGGTACATCCACACCTAATGAGCCCTTTGCATCACACTTCTGCCTCTATCTCTCGCACTAAGAAATTCTTCTGGATACCTCTGTGGCGACACTAATCAGCGCGAGCATAGGGTCACTCATGTATTTTATATGGATGACCTGCAGATCTATGCCTCTGGTAAAAGCAAACTTCAAACTGCTATAAATATTGTCAAGAACTACACAGGAGAGATTGGGATGGACTTTGGCTTGGACAAGTGTGCCAAAATTCATCTGAAGAAAGGAAAGATTACTGGCGTTCCCAAGGACCCTGAGCTTGTGGATATAAGTGTTATCAGACATCTTAATACTGGAGAGACCTATACATACCTGGGCGTGCCTCAAAACCGCATTCAGAACGTAACATCAGTGAAGGAGTCTCTCCGAAGCAGATACAAGCATCTTCTTCGACAGATTTGGTCTTCCAATCTGTCGGCGTTGAACAAGGTATCTGCGACTAACATGATTGCCGTGCCGGTTCTACTCTACTCGTTTGGGATTGTTCAATGGACGAAGAACGAGCTTAAGGCCCTTGATGTCATTACACGTACGATCATGCATATGCATAAAAGCTTGCATATCAATTCGTCAGTTCCACGATTATATATTTCACGCCGTCAAGGCGGACGCGGACTTCTGAATCTCCAGTGTCTTCATAACCGGATTGTTCTAAGTACAGCTTACATCGTTGCGAATGGCAGAGATCCTCTCCTAAAGATGGTCAGGAACCACGAGATGATTGGCGAAGGAGCGTTCCTTTACAAAGCCGCGGAGCAAGCGGCCGAGACCCTTGGCCTGAATTTTAACATCAGAAGTGAGGAAAGTGCATTACTTCATCTAGATGCTTCACTTCTAAAAACCAAAGTGAAGAAAGCAGAGGTTGAAAATTTTCACCAAGAGCTACTTGACAAGAAAATGCACGGAAACTTTCACAGAAATGTAGAAAAACAGTCCTTGTCGAAGGAGCAAACTTTTGCTTTCCTCAAATCATCAGGGCTTAATTCAGGTACAGAGGGTTTTATTTTCGCATGCTAGGACGGTGTCATTTCCACCTTAGCATACCGTGAGCGCATTTTATGTCAAGAAGTTCCCAGTGGTAGGTGCAGAGCGTGTCATGCACACGCTGAGTGCCTAGAACACATACTATCAGGGTGTCCGACCCACGCGGGAACGACGTATATCTACAGACATAATGCGGCCCTAAGCAAAGATATTATAAACGTAGATGCGGTGCGGGCTTAGTTACCCGCGATAAATATAGACGGCGCGTCCGGCGAAAATTGTCAGTTACCCTCTACCCTCCACTACTCCCCGATAGGACCCATCGATATAGTTTGCCAACAGCCACTTGGAGCGCTGTAAGCAACTCTCATCATACTCCTCGAAGCGCACTGATGGTAACTAGCTCTGACAAGAACCATTCAAATTGAAAATAAATTCCCAATTAAAACATTTGTACAATTTTATAAATCTTTCAAAATGTTTTGATATATTTTTGGGACGACTGAAAAATCCCGAATAATAAAATTCCCGACACTATAAACTTCCCGAAATTATAAAATTGCCGAAATCTGAAAATACGCAATTTGAAAATTCCCGAATAATAAAATTCTGGACAGTTTACAATATTACCGAATTTGAAAATTCCCGAATAATAAAATTTCAGTTAGAATATTGTCGAATAATAAAACATACAAACTAGAAAATTCCCGAAATTAAGCAATTAAGAAAATGGTTTCTTAATAAATATTATTTATTTATTAAAAATACAGTAATCAAATATTTTTATCATAGAATTTTTGTAATGTTTGATTTTTATAAAATTATTGTTTGACTTTAAAATAACAAGCATTATATAAAAATGTTATAAAAAATAAAGTTAAAAACACGTGCGCTTCGAACAAAACAAACTTTGCAGGCTTTAATTCAGCATTGATTTATCTCGAAGTTTCTTTTTATTTTAATTTTCTAAAATTAATAATTCGATTTTTGAGATCGTTTTTTGTGACTTTTAAAAAATACAATGACATTTTCAAACAAAATTTTTTATACGGAAATATTTTTTTCAGTGATTGTTATTTGAAATTCGAACAATATTACATAAACATAATTTATTTATTGAAACAGTGAACGGGCTGAGCCCTTGTATACATTAGAGTGTTAACGATATCAAGAATTAGGTGTAAGTCTAAATATTGGCGCAATAGTTCAACGATGGCCGCTGTGACAACGCAAGTAATAATTGCAATATATTATTATTGAAAAATTTAAAGTTCATTTATAGTTAAAGTTCAATTATAAACATAATTAAAAAATGTATGTATTTCTGGATGAAAAATTGTGTTTGAAAATGTACATAGTATTCAAGAAAAATACGAAAAACGTTCTCAAAAATTGAATTTTTAATTTAAAAAAAGAAATAAACAAAATTAATTCCGATATAAATCGGTGCTGAATTGAATCCTGCAAAGTTTGTTTGAAAAATGTTATTAGGTTTGAAGAAAATTTGGAGAGAGCACTTTTCTTCTTTCAAGCGCACGTGTTTTTTAATTTATTTTTTAATACAATCTTTATACAATTATATTGTTCCTTCAAATTCAAACAATAATTTAAAAAAATGTAATATTAAGAAAATGTAAGTAAGTATACCATTAAGCCATTTCCCTTTCAGGGTAGGCGTGAGACTACCCGATTCGGGCAGTGTTTCTAGGTGGATAGTTTCTTGCAGTAAATAACTACAAGTGTGTATTTGATTATTGTATTTTTAATAAATAAATAATATTTATTGAAAAACAATTTTTTCATTTTTAAATTTGTGAATTCCATTATTCGGGAATTTTTTGCTTTGGATATTTTCTGTCGAGAATCTTCCAGTTCGGTAATATTATAAACTGTTCGAAAATTTTATAATTTCGGGAATTTTATTATTCGAAAATTTACCAATTCGGCAATTTGATAGTGTCGGAGATTTCATTTTTCGGGATTTTTCAGTCATTCCTTTGGGAATTTCTTTAATCGTGCCATATTTTTATACCTTCTTTTAAAATTATGTAATTTTTCAAAATAAAAAGTCAGAATTTAATTTCGAAATCATCAAAAGTATCAATTTTCTTTTAAATTATTTAAAACCTTTTCAAATTATTTTTGAAATTTTGTCGGAACTTTTAAGTATCTTTTAAAGTGATTCCCATTTTCCCTAAACTTTTTGTAAAATCCTGCGAAAGAAAATTGCCTCAAAAGCTTCCATATTTCTTTCCAATTTTGTAAATCTTTTGAAATGTTTGGAAATATTTTTAAACATTCTTTTAAAGTTATGTTCTTTTTTGAAATGAAAAGTCTTTTTAAATATCCCAGAAATCTTTTTAAAACATTTTTGTTAAATTTTTCAAAATTTTTGAGAAGCTCCTAATTTTTTTGGTTGGAAACATTAAAAAACCTTCAACTTATTCGAATTTTTCCGAAATTAATCGTTGTTCAACTATTATTTACAAATCAAAATTCAACACTTTTACTTTCAAATTACAAATTTAAAAAATAGAAAAATTATAATTGTAACATTCAAAGTTTAAATTTATCACTCTGAAATTGTGACAATTCAGTTTCGAATTGTTTAATATTGAAAATTGTTTGTTTTTTTTAATTTAAAAATTCCAAATTGAATGGATTAAAAATGGAATATTTTATACTAAAACAATACTTGAATAAGATTTTGAAATTGAATAAAGGCGTTTATTTATGAATCTATTAATTTGAAGTGATTTTTAAATTGAATATTGTTCATGAAGACTCAATCGGATGTTTACATTTGTCTAGCTACTAAGGCTTTCGAATTAAATTAGTTCAAATTTTAACGTTAAAATATGTAAATTATATAACTTTGAACAGATCCAGAATCGTCTTGTAAAATCAATTACTGTTCAATTTTTAATACTTGAGCTACATTTCTAAAAGCATGAGTTAATTTATATTTACAGCTGATCAATTAAAAAAGTTTTGTTATTTTCCGGTCAAAAAATAGATTCACTTTCATTTCCAGATTTTTCCCGGTCGCGAGTCTAGCTCAATATTTAGAGCAACTTTCATGTTTTTGAAAAATTAATTTTTCGGTTCTAACTTCCGGGACAATCATTTCATTCCTTGAAAGATTTTCTACAATTCTCGTGGTTAATTTTTTATTTTAAGAAATGTATGTAAAAATTATACTATTTTTATTTCTACAAACAATATTTTTCTTCAATAAAATTGTTGTAGTAAAAGCGTTTCGAAGATTTTTTTTTTAATCTTTCGAGAAATAAAATAAATATTTATAGGTCGACCAAGGTTAATTTTCTTTACAAAATTTTCCTTCAATCTCATTTTTTCCCGTTGTTTTTACTATAGTACAATTTAGGTTTGTATATTTGGGCGAAGAAATCCGTTGTATAGTTTGACAAATATTCTTTATAAATCAATATTTTGTAGAGAAAATTATCTTGAGTGACCTTTAATTATTATTTTATAAACGTAAAAAAATCTGCCTGCTTCGCGGGCACATTCTCATCGCGCGCTTCGCTCGCAAGTTTGAACGCGCCTAGGGCGTGCGACTGTTGGATCTCGCGCTTCGCGCTCGATCATATATTTATCTCGCGCTTCGCGCTCGATTATGTATTCACCTGGCGCTACGCGCTCGGGCGTATTTACATCGCGCTTTACGCTCGGCTCC
>CAKNYM010009267.1:0-11602 GCA_932195095.1 Andricus curvator | reverse complement strand
ACTTTTAATTGTTTATCAATAAGAAGTAATATTAAATATAATGTAAAACCAATTTTTATAATATTCTAGGATGTTTAATGCTTCAATCAGTACCAATAATTTTTTAACTAATCCTTCCAAAACAATTTTCTAAATATTTGAAGTCAATGAAATCTCTTATGGTGGCGATTACTGGGACGTTTACCTTAATGCTGTGGGAATAAGAAGAAATTGGCTGCCTCGGCGCGTTCTACTCTACGCGTATACTGAATTGAAAACACGCTTATAGTAATTTTACTATACGTGTATACTAATTCTCATATATGTATACTAATGGTAGAGAACTGGTGAAAATTTGTTAATCCTTTCGAAATAAGTTTATCAAGAACGTTTTGACTTACAGTATAAGGAAACAAATTATTATAAATAAAATTTTTTTATTTAATGGTTTTCCTTACAGGATTAAAGTCAAATCTTTTTTTCACAACTTTGTCCGAAAGGATATATATTTGATAATTTTTTGAAGAGCTGACACAAGATTTCCGACTTGTACGTCAAATGTTTTCAATCTTCTTTTAGCACCCTTCGCGCTTTTGTTACCCTGAGAAAGTGGATTGATGTCGACTATGAACCTATAAAGATAATTTTGTTATGTAAATATGTACAAGAAAGACTAATGATTTTGGTAATTCCGGAACGTAAGAATAACCAAATACATAGTATGCTGAAAAGACAACTTCAATGCCTTCCACGACATCGAGAACTGTAATTAGAACATTGTTCTCGATAACAACCGCCACCTGATCATTGGGATAAAAAACGGACGTGCCTGCAGTGGTGTACTCCAAAAGCTCTCCGACCAGCTCCGAAGCAGGTCGGAGTAAGAAGGAAGAAGTAAGAAGAAGCCGGTTGGAGTGCTTTTGGAGTAGACAGTAGTATAGCTATGACAGTTCTGTGACACTTTGGTCGGTAAAACAGTGACCGGTAATTTACCGACAGGCGCTAATGGTTAGCTTCGGTGCTAAATTACCGACAGTCGTTTCCATATCCATAACCGATAGTGGTGTTCTCTACCATACCGGCAGAGTGAGACACAGGCAATGGAGCCACAGCAGTCGGTAAGACATCGACGCGCAAAGTTTCACTTTACCTACAGTCGTTTCCGAACAGACGGTCGATAAATGTGATCTCTGTTTTACCGCGAGAGTGTGACACCGAAGTTCAGATACATGCCACGGCGTCTCGTCGTGGGGTCTCCGGCTCATATTCAGAGGCGCCTTACATTTACCGACGAAAGATGATGGTTCATGCCCGTGCTAAGATGCCAACACCTAATAAGTTGTTACGAGCAATCGATGGCACCACCATCAAGTCAGTTCAATTAAAGGAAAATTCAATGTCGCACATGGTGAATTTAAATGACGCATGGGGTTGGGGGAATTATCAAGTTCTAGAATCTTCTAGAGGTATTGGTGGAGTTGGGGATAGCGGACTATAAAAGGAGACATCAGATCTGAGGGTAGTCATTACATCGTGCGAGGCAGTCCAGTGAAAGTGGATAGTGAATATAAAATTATCAAAACCGAAAGAATAACTTGTGAAGTTAAAACATTATTAGTGTATACAGTCTATATCTAGTAGAAAATGATCCTCGATGAGTGTGTAAAACTTATTCCTGCTTTCGAAGAAGTACTGACCCTGCTTTCATCATCATCATCATCAAAATCATCTGGGAACGTACAACTAAACAAAGTTAATCGATGGCGAAACGAGTGCCTATTGTGTTTAAAAGCAGTGCGAAAGGAATTGTCATGTATACCACGACTGTCAATAAATCAGAAAAGAAGGTGTCTAAATATTATTGAACACTTGGAATGTTTTAAAGCTCGATTCGAGTTTCTCACTAAAAAGGGTAGCGGACTTCAGAAGAAACGCAATGACATTAACGATCGAGTGGAGTGGATTGACGTCGACAAAGCATTCGATAGTCGAGTGAAAACATGCATTGTCGCGAACCTGGTTCACAAGGATGTTCTTGCCTTCCTAGATGACGCCCAAGTGCTATTTATTGTACATGTGGGCCGAGCCTTGCGTGAACATAGAGCTTTTAAAATCAACACTGTGCTTAATGCATATTATCTAAAGATTGGTAAGGAGGATCCTGATGTAAAGAACTTTAAATCAAAAAATGAAGAGATATACGTCAGCACGGATTTGAAAATATGGTTTACTAACAACGAAAGATATCCTATCTTAACTGAAATGGAGGAGTTTCAAGAGAAAGACTCTGGATGGACCTTACACTCTATTGTGAAATTAGAAGTGAATATCAACAAACTAAACCCCATGAAAGGTAGCTCTTACATTGATCTTCCTCTACGAATCAAGAGAAAAAAAGCATGTGTGAACGTGCAAAATACGAACGACAACGAGTGCTTTAAGTGGGCTATATTATCAGCCATACATCCAGTCAATAGAAATCAGTACAATCCTAAACGCGTGTCCAGCTATCAGCAATACAAGGATGAATTAAACTTTTCTGGAATAAATTTCCCCGTAGCAACGAAAGATGTAAAAAAATTCGAAGCACAAAATGGCATTTCAGTGAATATTTATGGCTTGATTAAAAAGAAGCAAAAGTTGATAGTGGTTCCTCTTCATCTCACTTCACAGGTAAGGGAAACTCATGTAAACCTCCTCCGAGTTGAAGAGGAATATGTAAATGAAGATAGCAGTGATGAAGAAGAAGAAGAAAGCAATCAACAGGATAGCAGAACCCAGTCTTTCAACTTCCACTATGTATGGGTCAAAGATCTTTCTCGATTAGTTAGCTGCCAGCTATCGAAACATGATGGAAGAAAACATATCTGTGAACGATGCTTGCACTACTTTTCAAAAATAGAGACGTTGGTAGCTCATAGGGAAGATTGTAAAAAAGTGAATAATTGTAAAATAATGCTACCAAAACCTGGTAGAAATATTATTGAATTCAAAAATTTCAAGCATAGAGAAAAAGTACCATTCATTATCTATGCCGACTGTGAGTCCCTATTAATACCAAGTCGAGACGTACAAAAACAGACGACAAACACTAAAGTATTCCAGAAACATGAAGTTTTTGACATTGGGTACTTGTTCAAGTGCAGTTACAATGATTCACTATCATTCTACAACTCATGTCCTGAAGGCGTGGAACCAGCAAAGTGGTTTGCTCTAGAGTTACAGTTAATTGCAAATAAATGTGAGAAAATACTGGCATCTCCAGTTCCGATGCAGAAACTAACACCAAGGCAACAGGAAACTTTCTTTGGAGCCACTACTTGTCACATCTGTCAGAAAGCTCTACATCCACCGATGAAGAAGGTTCGCGATCACTGTCACCTGACAGGAAAGTATCGAGGTCCCGCACATGAACACTGTAATCTAGCTTACCAAGATGCCAACATCATACCTGTTGTGTTCCACAACTTGAGTGGGTATGATGCTCACTTTATCATCCGCGATATTGCTACTCAATTTGAAGGAAAAGTTAAAGTTCTGGCATTAAATAAGGAAAAATACATATCTTTTACCAAATATGTTAAGGGAACACAGATCAAATTCCGATTCATCGACTCATTCAGATTCATGGCATCATCCTTGGAAAAGTTAGCATCGTATCTCACTGAGTATAAAATTGTGAGTGCAATGTTTTCTGGAATGGAGAGTAAGAAAGTTGAACTTCTAACGAGGAAAGGTGTTCTCCCCTATGAATACCTGGACTCGAGGGTGAGATTGAAAGAAAACCAGCTTCCACCAAAAGAAAAGTTTCACAGTATCCTGAATGACTCATCAATATCTGATGAGGACTACGAACATGCACAACAGGTATGGTGTGCATTCAGTGTTAAAACTCTCGGCGAATATGTACAATTATACATGAAGACTGATGTGTTGTTGTTGGCTGATGTCTTTGAAAATTTCCGAGAACAGTGTTTCATGGCTTACGGTCTCGATCCAGCACATTACTACACGACTCCTGGCTTCACATGGGACGCCATGCTCAAATATACAGGGGTAAGATTGGAACTCCTCACTGACGTTGATATGCTACTGATGATTGAGAATGGTAAAAAGGGTGGAGTAAGTCAATGCTCCAACCGATACACCATTGCGAACAACAAGTATATGAAAGTTTTCAATGAAAGAGGTGAGATCATCTACATTGTATATTTCGATGCAAACAACCTTTATGGTTGGGCAATGGGACAACCCCTTCCTTACGGTGGTTTTGAGTGGGTTACAAATTTGGAAAATTTTGATTTCAATATTTCAAATGATTCACCCATTGGTTATATTCTAGAAGTTGATTTGTACTATCCACCCGAGCTTCACGATGAGCATAATGATTTACCGTTCTGTCCAGAACACTCGAAACCACCGGGTTCCAACCAGGAGAAGCTTCTAACTACCCTCCTACTGAAACATAAGTACGTTCTTCATTACCGAGCTCTCAAGGATGCTCTTACAAACGGTCTGGTATTAATCAAAATTCACAGAGTACTTAAATTCAATCAGTCAACATGGCTCAAGAGTTACATAGATTTCAATACTGAAAAGAGAGCACAAGCTAAAAATGAATTCGAAAAGAACTTGTACAAATTGATGAATAATGCAGTTTACGGTAAGACAATGGAGAATGTGCGAAAGCATGTAAACGTGAAACTCGTGGCGAAATGGGAGGGTAGGTTTGGAGCAGAAGCCCTCATAGCTAAACCGAACTTCCACAGCCGAGCCATTTTCAGTGAAAATCTCATGGCTATAGAGTTAAGAAAGACAGAAGTTTTGTTTAATAAGCCAATCTATGTGGATCTGACAGTGCTGGATGTGTCTAAAATCCTAATTTATGATTTTCACTACGGTTACATGCGTAAAAAATATCGTAACAACTGCAAACTCTTGTACACTGACACGGACAGTTTAATATATGAAGTGAAGTGTCAGGACATTTATGCTGACATGAAAGAAGATATGGAAAAGAATACTCAACAATTCGACACTTCAGATTACCCTCGGGACAATATTTTTGGAATGCCGCAAAGAAACAAGAAAGTTTTGGGTTTGATGAAAGATGAATGTAATGGTGAAATAATTACAGAATTTGTTGGTTTGCGAAGTAAGATGTATAGTATCCGTGTCAATGGTGAGGACTTTGTTAAAAAAGCCAAAGGTGTAAAAGCAGCTGTTGTAAAGAAAAGTATTACCTTTGATGATTACACCGAATGCTTGCGAAATTGGAGTATCCAATCTAGAACGCAATATGTAATCAGGTCAAGACTACACAATGTCGAAACTATTGAACAACAAAAGATTGCACTAAGTCCTTATGACGATAAGCGATACTTACTCCCAAACAGTACAGACACCCTCGCATGGGGGCATTATAGAATCAGTGCAATGGATGTCGATGATGTCTTGAGTGATAGTGACGAAGAATTGCTAGATCTTCTGGTAAAAGATTAGGTTTAAGTTGTAAATAATTGTCAATAAAGTAGGTCTGAGGGTTATACTGAATAAAAACATAATATATTTATATGAATTGCTTTTTTATTCATCAAAAATCTCACATCTAGTTAGCACAAGCGTAGACTTAGTACTATAAATCTCATAATTTAGTTTAACATTCAATCGCTGTTGATTCATCATTGATTCAACGTTGGTTCAACATTGATTCATCGTTGGTTCAGCATTGATTCATCGTTGGTTCAACATTGATTCATCATTGGTTTCACATTGCACGGAGTTGATTCAACATTGCACAAAGTTGATTACATATCTGATTTATCTATCCAGCTGTTGTGTGAACTGTCAAAACCTAGCCACTTTACAAATATTTTGTTACCACGTTTCTTGATTACTTTTTCCACAAGGTATACGTCTGGGTGTTTAACTTTGAGAAGTTCTTGCTCATAAAATCCACCAGCAACGGGTTGTTCTTGATAGTCTTTGAGCTTGTACATCACTGGATTCATAAGCATAACTCGATCCACAGTGAATATCTCTGTTGTCCAGTTGGGAGTGTATCCTTTCTCAAAAACGTGCTTGTACTTGCTGATTCGAACTTTGTCACCAACTTTGAACTTTGGTCTTCTCCTCGGTATATTTCGCAGTTTTTTAAAGCGTTGCATCAGCTCCTCTTCATCCTCGACATTGACATTTTTTGGCTTCATACCGATTGATCGATGTTTGGTATTGTTGTACTTGGAGATGAGAGTAGGCAAAATCTCTATCCACTTATAGTTGCCTCTTAAGCTAAATTGTGGCCACATCTTATTCTTAAGCGTGCGATTAAATCTTTCACAGATTGACGCCTTCAGATTACTATGCGTTGAGTAGAGATTGATACTATATCGTTGCATAAGATTTTTAAAATGTGAATTATAAAATTCTTCACCTTCATCAGTGTGTAAGTTTTTTGGTATACGACCCTGCACTAGTATAGATTGCATTCCTGAAGTGACATCTGGTCCACTCTTACTTTTAACAGGAACTGCCCAGGCGTACTTGGAGAAAATATCTATGACGGTAAGTAAATACTTGTATCCATTATTCTCACGGGCATAGGGTAGCATTTCAACCAAATCTGCCTGCCACGTCTCGTCTATGCCACGCATTTGCACGCGACGACGTGGATAATTCTTCCTAGCAGGTTTATGCAGTTCTGTGACTACTGCCAATTTCTCCTTGTCCATTCTCGAGTGCGTTTAATCGAGCTTCCAACTGAGCAATGCGTTCAGTGTTAGGGACTGAAAAATCTTGTTGGGTGTCAATCTGCAGATTTTTAAGTTTTTCGTTGATTGATTCTTCAAGTAAACGTATCATCAAATTATTATTGTCAATCTCTGTTCCCATAGATGATGTCACTTGATACACTGTACGTATCTCGTTTTCTACAATGCGCTGTACAAGTCCCAAATTGACTGCGTCGTATTGCTCTTTGGCCTCACTAACGTTACAAACTCTCTTGCCATCTACGTCGTAATGGCCGTCAGAGGTAATCTTGAATCCAACACCAGGCGGCCCACGGCTTCCTGCAGCGGTTCGATCCAGATGACGTCCAAACACGTCGATACTCATCGTAATACTAACGAAAGCGTTATGAGTACCCTCCTAATATATGATTTCAGCTTCCCGCAGTTCCTCAATGATTGATATGATTTCATTGTTGTGACTCGGGTTGCCTGCTGCCTGAGACGCTAGGAGTAGACGAAGACGATCAACTAGTTCATTAGGGTCGTCCCAGTAGACATAGTCAGTCCTAACATTTTTTCTTGCTACCATATACTGTGGCAGGGAACCTCCACCTTTGGATGATCGTCTGCGTGATACGTTAAACAATTTTGAAATAAAGTTCTTGTACTTATTATTGTTGCTGGTGCGAATGGATTCACTGGAACTGTATCGCTTCTTGTGTGCATTTGTAGCAATCAAAATTTCCTTATAATTGTTTCGATCGTCAGTGCTTATGTGGGATTCTTCTGGATTTTGTTTAAACAAAAGTTCCAGCAGACCAACAGTTTTCAGATACTGTTTACCACCAACATTGATATATTGTGCCTCAAAACTAATGGGTTTGTCACCAATAAAAAGACTGCCATCATTGAGTTTACGCACACCATAAACCATATCCAAATACTGCTTCCTATTTTGTTGCAGCATCCTGAGAAATTTGTTTGTTAAATACTCGTAATTATCAGCAGGCTCAGGCACTGCATCTTCTTGACGCACAGTTGTATCTTGCTCTCCTTCAGCATCAGCAGTCATAAAGGAAGCATTATCGTCGTCCTCTTCCCACTCATCCTCCCCTTCCTCCTGCTCATCCTCCTGATCTTTTTTCTTTACAAGCTCATTTTGTTGAACTTCCTTCTTGACTGATGGATTCGATATATCAACCAGTTTCTGCAATGGCATGACGATTGGCTTGAACGTTTCACTCATTATTTTTTCAGTGGCTTCTTTACCCATTTTGAGCAATCGATGTTTACGCCGAATCGCCTCACTAGCTTTAGCAATTTGACGGAGCACCTCCTTCTCTTTGTGAAACTTTGACATGTTGACGTGTTGATGTGTCAATTTATAATGACATCATTTCTACTACATGACATATATTTATAGAGAGATAAAACAGTCAAAACCTTTTCTGTATCTTCCCTTATTGAGCTCACTATCCTTATCAATGACAACAAATCCATACTTCTCAGTATTCCAACATGATGCACATAAGTCTTTAAATTGTAAATAACTCATGTCAGTGTTCACATGATCGTCATACACATGTCTTAAATTCTTCTCATCCTGCTTAAAAAGTATCAATAGATTGACGTTATCTCGAACCAGATGTTTAGGTATTCGAGCGTAAGTTTGACATAAGTAAAAACTGTCAACATGAGCGTGTCTGCCCATACAGAAAAAGGCTCGAATATTGTCCTGTTTCTCACAGGCAACATCATCAAATACAATTACCGAATTTGGTTGAGCTTCACTTGGTGGTATTACTTCTTCATGCTCACTGAAGGGAAAGTACTCAACTCCATCTACATCATTCAACACCCGTTCCAAGAATTTGTACTTTGGTTGTTTGAGGGATTTCGAGTAGACGTAGACACTTTCAAATTTCAATCCGTTTGGGTGTAAGATTAGGGCAAGTAATGCATTTGTCTTGCCGCAATTTGATGGTCCACAAAACACTGCGCGAATGCTGTCTGGTAGAAGGCTACCATGTCGTTTCACCCTATACTTTTTTTTTGATTGGACGAGGGTATCAATATTAAAAACCGGAAGTTTAATAGGTTGTGTCTTGAACCGCATCTTGCTATCAACTGCTGTGAAAGCTATAAATACAGCGCTTATATAGCTTCCAGGTCAGTTGCGTGCTAACCTCCATTCAGTGAAGAATGATTGTGCACCATAAAGTGAACAAAGTATCACGCCGTCATCATCGAGGTAAAGGATTGGTCAACAAAGTCATCAACAACTTGCCGTTTGAGTTGCACTTGCCTGGCTACCAATACTGTGGTCCAGGTACTAAGCTAGCCGAACGACTTGCTAGAGGTGATCCCGGTATCAATCCTCTAGACGCTGCGTGTAAAGAACACGACATTGCATACTCGCGAAATCGTGAAAACGTTGATGTGAGAAACGCTGCAGATCGTGTACTAGCTAGTAAAGCCTGGAAGCGCGTTTTTGCTAAAGACGCTGGAATTGGCGAGAAAGCGGCAGCACTAGCAATAACTAACATCATGAATGCCAAAGCGAAACTCGGTATGGGGCTGACTAAGAAACCCAGTTCAAAGAAGAGGAAACCTAGTGTGAAAAAGAAACCAGCTGCAAGAAATAAACTGATAGCATTCAGAAAGGTTGTGAATGCGGCTAAGAAAGCAATGAAAAGAAGTAGTGATGCAAAAGTGGCCATCAAGTCTGCAATCAGAGGGGCACAGAAAGCCGTCAAAAGAGCAGGCGATAAACATCAAGTGCAAAATCCACGTGTTCTACCAATCCCTTCGAAAGTCGGTGGTGTTTTGCCACTGATTCCAATTTTTGCTGGACTTAGTGCACTTGGAGCTCTCACTGGTGGAGCAGCAGGTGTAGCTAAGGCGGTAAATGATGCTAGCGCAGCCAAGCAACAACTGGCAGAAGCTCAACGTCATAACAATGCAATGGAGGCTATTGCTCTAGGAAAAGGTTTACACCTCAAACCCTATAGAAAAGGATTAGGTCTTCATATGAAACCTTACCGAAAAGGACAGGGACTTCGTCTAAGACCAGGGTCAAAAAACTTGCAGTGAAGCTACCTCACCATGCACTCACTGATACCGATCTGTTCAAGTATGCTAAAGCTCTAAAGATTCCACATTTTCGTGGAGTATTTATGCGCAATCAACTGCCAGTAATGGGACCCCACCAAATCGAGTCAGCTATTGTTAATCTTGATGATAGCCACGGCCCTGGTACCCACTGGGTAAGTTATAGAAAGATCGGTGATCAAGTCCTATACTTTGACAGTTTCGGTAATCTTCGTCCACCTTTGGATCTCGTAGATTACCTAGGTGTTGGTAGCGTGATAAAGTACAATCATGACAGATATCAGGACTATGATAGTGTTGAATGTGGACACTTGTGCTTAAAATTTCTATCTGGACAACTACATATAAAAGACAAATACTGTCTATATAAGAACATGTAATGAACGGACTAGAGTCAGTACAGAGAAAAACACCATCATGGAAGAATCATTTACTCTCACGATAACAGGAAACTCTTCTGTGCTAGACTCAGAGTATTTTCCACCAATAGAACTCTCTCCTCATAAGAACTATGTACTTGGACTCGTTGAAATGCTCACATTTAATGCGATTCCTAACGTTGACACTGGAAAGAATAAAATCTATGTTGGTGAACGAGTAGTGACCATACCTACTGGCAGCTATGAGATTGAAGACATTGAGAGTTATGTCCAGAAAGCTCTAGCAATTGATGGAATTACAATAAACATCAAGCCAAATAATAACACATTGCGCAGCGAGATCAAGTGTGATCGCAAAGTGAACTTTCAACCTCACGATTCTATTGCACGATTGTTGGGATTCGCTCCACGTGTTCTCGAAGCCAATAAGACTCATACTTCTGATCTACCTGTGGCTATTCTCAAAGTGAATGCTCTGCGAGTTGAGTGTAATATCACCACTGGAGCTTACATAAATAATCGCAAAGTGCACACGATTCATGAATTCTTTCCTGTTGTACCACCAGGATATAAGATCGTTGAAGTGCCGTCACACGTCATTTACCTTCCAATCGCCGTGAAGACAATACATCAAATTCAGCTCCGCATAGTTGATCAGGACGGTGACTTGGTGAATTTCCGAGGAGAGGTGATAACAATACGACTGCATGTCAAATCATCATCATAATGGGTATAGTGTACAATCCCAAAGGAGTCTATATAAGAGCGTCAACATGTCGAATGCAAACCAGTTTTCAATCAGCGCGCAAGGAGCTAACACCTCAGAACGTGCTCTTTCTGGAACAGCTTGGTCTAAAGATCAAACCACGTGGAAAAAGAAACTGAAACGTCCATTCAAGATATTGATCATCTCCTTTTGTTGCAATAAAAATGGAAGAAATACTAAACATTCAAGCACCAGTGAGATTTGATGAGTCTATAGCTCACTATGAGATTCATGCACATCAGCCTTATGCATCATCATCATCATTCAACAACAGTGATGAAATTCGAATTGCTGTCCAGCATCAAGATTTGTGTGTACTACCCAGCAAGAGTTCACTGCATGTGTATGGACGACTAACAAGGCCTGATGGGGTTACAGCTGTTGCTAGTACAGCACTAGTGAGCAATGCCATCTGCTATCTGTTTGATGAAGTTCGCTATGAACTCAATGGTATTGAGATTGATCGCTGCAAGAACGTCGGTCTCACTAGCACCATAAAGGGCTACATCTCACTTGCTCCTGGACAAAGTTATTTTATAGAGAATGCCGGATGGCTCGACATGCCGGAAGGAACAAAACGTCTTTCCAATGATGAGGGATACTTTGATGTCACTATACCACTCAGTATGATCCTA
>CAKNYM010009263.1:0-14212 GCA_932195095.1 Andricus curvator | reverse complement strand
CGCAAAAAGGATACCTGATCTCTTAAATACTGAGGCGTTTGATGAGCATATTCCGGGTGCATATTGACCCAACGGTCATGTAACCTCTGCATGAATCCTCTTCGCGCCGGTGAGCTTCTTTGCCAACAGGTAAGGATGTCTCTCCTGAGTTGGTCCGACCATTTAAATCGATGTTCTCGCGTTTGTCCGGGGCCATTGCCTGGTCGTCGCCTCGGTTCGGTCCTATTGCCACTCCCAACTGAACCATGGCCTCCATCCGAGAGAGGCCTATTGTGGGTGGCACTGCGCGATACTGGTGTCGTAACCGCATAATTCATTGCATTGGGGAGTTAGCCCAAAGCAACGTGGCTGACTGCAAGAGCCGGAGCTCTCGGGCGATGGGGTCGCCACATCCCTACGCCATAATAATAATAATAATAATTATTATTATTATACCATTAAGCCATGTACCTTTCGTGGTAGGCGTGATTTGCTCGGCTGGAAAATAGTAGTCTGTAGATGGGTATAGAGGTATAAGGTAGATAGATATAAAGGTGTAAGGTATAGATATTTTAGATTCATTTCAATAAATGTATATTATTACAATTCGTGATACGCATTGATATTAAAAAAAGACGTATTTTTCTTGTCTTGTTTTTATAATTGAAAAAAAAGTGCGCATCCTATAAAAAAAACAATTTTGTTATTATGCATTTTATTGCAACTTGTGTCGTTTTTCCGTAAATTTAATTTGTTTATAATCAATGTTATTTTTTACGATTTGAACCAAAATATATGCATCCTAGCGTAAAGTGGTTCTAAGAAAATTTGTAAATGTAATTTAGGTGAAAATTTTTGTTAGATAAAATGTTATTGTAGCGTGTATCGTTTTTCCAAAAAGTTAATTTTTTTTTATTTTAAATGTATTCTTATAACCAAAGTTTATAACAAATTTTTGCATCATTTTTGGTTGTACAACTTTTGTCTATTCATCTTTTTTCGTTCCTTGAGTCGTTTTCCACAATCTTATTTATTGTTAATGATATTTTTCACGATTAAAACAAAAATTACGCATCTTATCAAATAATGATTAATACAAAATGTGTAGCTCTTTTCTGAGTGAACAACTTTTGTGTATTAATTTTTTTCGCGGTTCGTGTCGTTTGTCTAAAAATTTAATTTATTCTTAAAACAGTTTCTTACAAATGAAACAAAAACTATGCGTCCCATCAAAAAGTGATTGATAACAAATTTGTAGATCTTTTTTGAATGCACAATTTTTATCTACTCTGTAATACCGACATTATCGAGCCTGCGGAAAATTCAACAAAATTAATCATAAACGTGATAGAGGGGCACGTATAGAAAAACCTCTCCCCTCTCTTAACGCGAAAACCGCCTTCCGTGTAGCGTCCTGCGATTATGAAATTGTAACGTCATTATCCGTCTTGCCCGTTTGTCGTGAGGGCTTAATTTTGAATCGACTGTGGTGCGCTACGATAAGAGGGGACAAAGAGGTAAAACGCTGTGCAAATTCACGTGAACTATTATAAAAGGTGAAGTGCAATATTAAAGAGAACCGTGATTCTGATTTTCCGCAAGTTCCCTCTTTTTGAATCCCGATCGAAGATTTCCTGGCCGTTAGGCATATCTGATCTTAAGAATCTAAGGCATTTTCCTGGTCGTATACCTGTAATCATTATTGCTGATGGCAGCCTAAACGTCTACGACGATATATCCGCCCTCGCTGCGTTCGCCAGGATAACGAACCAGTAGCCATCGAAATCACCCAGGAAAAGTGAGGTACCATCTCTCTATTTCAGGAGCGATTACCGTGGGTACCTGTGCGCCTCTTTATGTATTAAGTTTATTGGGGATCTCTTCGCATGTCTTAGATGAGTGAAAAGCCGAAGTCTAGTACGGCCAAATTCGAGCGAATTTTAACTTAATGATTTCGGACTTCATCCGTCGACGAATTTCAAAGTGACTCACATTGTATTTATCAAACGAGCTCAGAGAGAATAAATATCATATTCCAGTATAATTCCGCTACATAATGGCACCCAACGGGTTGTAAATTTGAATACATACGCGAATTCTAAAAAAACTAGAATCGAAAATTAAATCGAGTTTAAAATGAATGGTAGAATGGTACAATCGTTGCCCTTCTTGGCAAAGGCAAGAAGTATGTCAAATGTACGTAGTGAAAATAGTCTGGACGTTGAAATGCTACAACTTAAAGTCGAAGGTCTCCGCTTTGAATTGCAAAAGATCAAAAACAATTCTCAGGCAAAATCCTTTATCGCACCAATCACATTGCCATGTCCGACGTTTAAAAATGAAAATGTCGATAATGCTCGGGAGTTTATAAATAGAGTAGAAACTTATCTCAATCTCAGAAATTTACCAGGTGAATACGAACAAATAATTATTGGAAACGCGTTGGATGGTCACGCCAAAATCTGATATAACGCTAAGAAAATCGAATTTGAAAATTACATACAATTTCGCGAAGGCTTTCTAGAGGAATTTTATTCAGTTGAAACCTAAATCAAAATAAAAGAAAAATGGCGCGCGTGTAAACATCTCGAAAGTGATGGTTCTGTATTAGAATATTATTACAAGCAAATCGCTGAAGCAAATAAGTTCGACCCCCTAATGTCAGATTACGAAACAAATTACTACATAGTGAGACAGTTTGCTGATCAAATTCAATTTTCGTTAACCGAAGTGGATTCAAATAAAAATAAAAATGTGTCACAAGCTCTGATGAGAATAGATGAAATTATGAAAAATCGGGAAAAAAGAAAACAGTATAATCCAAGATATGATAGAATAGGTCAAAATTTGAAAAATTACGAAAACGATTTTAGAAGAGGTCACAAATCTCAAAACTGGCGACAATCTCAGACAAACAATCTTGACGGACAAAAATGGAGAAATCTTAAAAAATCAGACAGTTACGTAAATAGCAAAGCTAAGCCACGCAGCAGAGACAGACAGCCGAATTGGAGTCAATACAATAATAGGCAAAGTGGGTACTCTAATCAATATAAACCGAACAGACAAGGACAGAGTAGACAGGGTAATAGCAACAGACAAGATAACAAACAAAACAGAAATCTCGCAATGATAACAAGTGATAAAGATGAATTAAATAATAGCTCGGGGGATATTGACGATGAAATAACCGAAATTTCACAGAATATAGAATTTAACGCAAATGACTCGAATTTAAACTAATATGCGACTTCGTTGAAATAGGTCCAACGTCGAGTCATAAAATCGCGACTATTATTGAGGACCTGCTACACGATGTAAATAATACTCCTAACGATAAAAGTAAAGAGCCGGGAGATATAAATAATCGTACTTGCCCAGTTATTAAGATTAAAATCGATAATATAAGTTTGAAATGCCTCGTAGACACGGTTAGCGAATTGACTTGTTTAAATTTAGAAACATATGAAAAAATAAAGGACAAGGTTCATGTAGACGTTCTGCCGGTATCGAATGTATCAATAACTGGGGCCTTTGGTAAAAAATCATGTAACATGAAAGAACAAGCAGAAGCACAAACTAAATTAGGAAAACTAGACGTGCTCACAAAATTAGTTATAATCCCAAAATTGAACTACGAAATAATATTAGGAACTGACTGGCTAAAAAAAATAAAGCTATCATTGACTACGGAACTGAAGAAATGACAATAAATGGAAGCTCGATCGATTTATTTGAGGTATCACGTAGATTTAAATACGCTTGTAGTTTAAAACTGCGGATCCTCCCTAACGAGCTAAGCCCTGATATTACAAGAATGATGTAAATATAGCGAACATGCATTATTGTTATCAAAGAAAAACTCAAAGACCAGAACAAGAATCGGGGAATATTCTATTAGGCCAACGTGATACGAATAGTTATCTACAAACAAAAAAAGTTAAACAGGGCGATATAGATGCGAATTTTTTTTTTAAAGTACAGGATATTGTCTCAGAATTAAGGCATTTGAATGACAGTCAAAAAGAACAAATTTCTACGTTAATAATAAAACATCACAAAGCTTTTTCGGATACACCAGGTTGCACTAATGTTTACGAACACAAAATTAACGTCAAAGTCAGAGACTTAGTAGTTCGGAGAACATACCCGATACCGATTAAATACGAGAATGAAGGAAGATGAGAAATAAAATCCTTAATCGAAGGGGGAATCCTTGAAAGGGCGATTAGTCCTTATTTTAACCCGCTGCGAATTGTCTATAAAAATCGGGAGAAATTCGGCTATGTATCGATGCGAGATTTATCAACAAAATAATCAAAGATGAACATGAAAGTCCCCCGTGCATCGATACTATATTACAAAAGTTTGAAGGGTGGAAATATTTTAACACGACTGACCTGACGCAAGGATATTTTCAAATTCCATCAGAAAAAGAGTCTCGGAAGTATACAGCTTTTTTATTTGAGGGAAAACGATATCAATTTAGGCGCGTTCCTTTTGATTTAAAAACCGCCGGATGCGGTTTCATAAGAGCCATGAATCGTGCCTTACCTGACGAGATAAAATAGTTCGTCACGACATATGTGGACGACTATATAGTCGCATCAAAAAAGTTTGCGGATCACGTTGAACATCTCGATAATTTTCGTCCAAAAGTTAATAAATACCGGTTTCACTATAAGATTGAGTAAGTCCGTGTTTTGCCAACAAAAAGTGCACTATCTGGGTTTTATTCTGTCACCAGAGGGGGTTATGCCTCACGAAGAAAGGGTGCAAGCTATCCGGAACATTCCCCCTCCTAGAAATATCAAAGAATTGCAAAGTTGTATAGGGTTGTGTAACTACCAGAGACGATTTATACCCAGCTTCGCGAGTTTCATGGATCCATTTCGCGATTTGTTAAGTGGTAAAAATAAGTATAACTGGACGGCCATTCATCAAAAAGCTTTTGAAAATTTTAAAGAAAATTTGATGGGGGTTGTACTGCTTAGTTATTATGACGTAAACCGAACATTTCACTTACAGACCGATGCCAGTATATCATGTATATCCGCGATTCTATATCAAATAGATGAAAACAACGATGAGAGAATAATCGCCATAAATAGCAGATGCCTCACAGAATATGAAAGAAAATATTCAGTCACAGAATTAGAATTGTTAGCTATAATCTTTGGAGTCACGAAATATGAAAGATATCTCTTTGGTAATCAATTAATTATTTCGACAGATCACCAAGCGCTGACATTTCTTCTGCATACATCTTTTCATAATTCTCGTCTGGATCGTTGGTCGATGATTCTCTTTTAAAATAAAATATTGCCCAGGGAAACAGAATGTAATCGCGGATTACTTCAGTAGAACGTTTGAGCACGGTAGTTATGATAAAGAAAAGCGACATGTTATAGCTTCCCTGATAGAAGGAGTTGAGGATAACGGCATCGAGGGGGTTATGAAAATTCGATGTTACGCTTTAAAACAAAGAAAACCCGAAGCAGAAATTAAAATTGAAAATTTGCTAAAAAATATCGAAAGCTTACAATAAGATGATATGGAAATCAGGGCATTGCGCGAAAAAGGTGAAAAGGCCGCGGGAAGGGACATAAAAATAGTAAACAGTCTAGTCTTTATCAAGCACAGAGATCACGGGGGATGGAAATTAATTGTACCAAAAAAAATAAGACTTGAATTAGTCACACGAAAATGCACACGAAACAAAAGGGCATTGTGGGATATATAAAACATCAATGTGCCTAAAAGAACACTTTTATTGGAGAAGTATTAGCCGGGACGTAAAGAAATTATTAAAATGTTTCGATTGATGCCAACGTGTTAAATACTTAAACTTTTCAATGAAAGGAAAGCATCAACACATATTGACCGATAAACCGGGTTCTGAAAAACATGTGGGATGGGCAACTTTTTTGCCTCAAATTGCCGATTGCCTAAACCTAACCGTTAGTCACAATACAAAATATACACCGTGTGAATTACATCTGGGTAAATGTCCGCCCGATTTGATTAGGAAACTAGTAAAATTCCCCGAAGAAAAGCAAATTCCGAAAGAAATAAAAATAGAGTTAGCCAATAAAAATATTAAGAAAGAAGCGGAAAGTCGCGAAAAACAACAGAAAAAATTCTCAAACATTCCGTTAGTAATGGGCGACCAGGTTTTGGTAAGAACTCCAGTACCGTCAGACAAAGATAAAAAGAGATATCACAAATTTTTCCATATTTTCATGGGACCTTATACGATAAAAAGAATAGTGGCGACAAATGCCTATGAATTATATGATGAGGATAAACGTAAAATAAAAGGTATTTTCAATCGAGATAACCTTAGAAAATATTTTTCTCAGGAAAAATAAGACTTCAAATTCTAGCATGAAGACAGAATCAAAATCAGTGAAACTAAATGTATGTGTGTGGAGCAATGAAATCGAAATCTGTCAAATATATGCAACGCATTATGGTGTGGGAGAATGAAAGAAGATGCGTGATATATAAGAAATAGGAAAATGCGAAATGTAGAGTTATCGAAAATTGTTCCATCATCTTATCACAATTTTCAACGGGGGATTATGTAATACCGACATTATCGAGCCTGCGGAAAATTCAGCAAAATTAATCATAAACGCGATAGAGGGACACGTATAGAAAAACCTCTTCCCTCTCTTAACGCGAAAACCGCCTTCCGTGTAGCGTCCTGCGATTATGAAATTGTAACGTCATTATCCGTCTTGCCCGTTTGTCGTGAGGGCTTAATTTTGAATCGACTGTGGTGCGCTACGATAAGAGGGGACAAAGAGGTAAAACGCTGTGCAAATTCACGTGAACTATTATAAAAGGTGAAGTGCGATATTAAAGAGAACCGTGATTCTGATTTTCCGCAGGTTCCCTCTTTTTGAATCCCGATCGAAGATTTCCTGGCCGTTAGGCATATCTGATCTTAAGAGTCTAAGGCATTTTCCTGGTCGTATACCGCTAGAGCAGCATTATCCGTTGTCCTGTAATCATTATTGCTGATGGCAGCCTAAACGTCTACGACGATATCTCCGTCCTCGCTGCGTTCGCCAGGGTAACGAATCAGTAGCCATCGAAATCACCCAGGAAAAGTAAGGTACCATCTCTCTATTTCGGAAGCGATTACCGTGAGTACGTGTGCGCCTCTTTATGTATTAAGTTTATTGGGGATCTCTTCGCATGTCTTAGACGAGTGAAAAGCCGAAGTCTAGTACGGCCAAATTCGAGCGAATTTTTACTTAATGATTTCGGACGTCATCCGTCGACGAATTTCAAAGTGACTCACATTGTATTTATCAAACGAGCTCAGAGAGAATAAATATTATATTCCAGTATAATTCCGCTACAATTCATCTTTTTTTGTATCTTGTATATTTTGACCGCAAAATGGAATTTTTTATTTTTCATTGTTATTTTGTGCTATAAAAATTTGAATTTTCGATTTTTCAAGAAAATTAAAAAGAGTCTTATAACAATAATGTAGGGTGTTAAAAAAACATTTTTCTTTTCTAGACTTTTATCATATCGTGCGTTGTTTGGCTTAAAATGTTAATTTTTGTTTGTTTTTTGGAATATTGTAAATGCTATAACTCCAGTAATTTTTGTTTTATCAAAAAAGTCATTGAGATAAATTGTTTGTCTTTTTGAGTAATACGAACATCCGCACATAGAATTTTTACATTTGAAAAGAAAGTGGTCTCAAAAATTTTGAAAAAGCGCTCACTTTTTGCATTTTTATCCAAAATGGTTGGCTAACGAACTTGACCTTCATTTTAGGACACTTGGAGAGTATACCAAAGCTCAATCCAATCTGCCAATTCTTTCGAAAGTTATCATGCTAACAAAATAAAAATCTACATACATATACATACACACATCATACATACACACATCCTTACATACACACATAAACACACACGCGTATGCATACATAAATACAAACGCTCATGAATACACACATACACACATGCAGACAGACACATTCGCGAAAACCTGTTTTTTGGGTTCAGAATGTCTCCAAACGTGGACATTTGACAAAAACGGAGGGTGAAAGAGTGAAAATTCGTTGGTAACGAAGTAGTATTAACATCTGATTATTGAAATCAACAGACGTTAACCTGTCACATTTAGTTCAAAATCTACCAAATTGTTCTTTTTTCCCATAGTCCACTCAGAAAAAAGTTTGGTTGATTCTACAAAAATTTGGTTGGATAAAACAAATAAATACATTGCTATATGGTCAATAAAAAGCTTGGTTGATTCAACCAAATTTTGTGGTTAATAAAGTTTGGTTGATTGTAATTTGAGCGAACCAGATTCTCTAAAAGTCGGGGAGATATGGTCAAATTTTCTTATACCGAATGCGAATCTCAAGCAGGAATTTTTCACTCTCTGAATCCTTGCCCTTAGCGGCGTACTCAAGAAAGGCCCAAAGCTCGTATATGCATAATCAAAAAGTAATAATAATCAAAAATAATCACAATTTAATTTGGTTAATCCAACCAAATATTTTGGTTGATCCAAACAAATATTTTGGTTGTTTCGTTCAATCCAAATGTATCTAGATCTTGACTTTCAATAAATTGTATTCTAGGACAAAAGCTTTTGATAAAAAACTTTTCATAAGCATCACTTGCAGCATTAGAAAACCGAATTTTTACCTAATTCGACAGAAAGGCTTTTTCCATACATTTGTGTGAGGTTCTTTCATCACTTATAAATTTCGAGGTTATATTGCCTGCACCGGTGTGAACCCTGCGAACTAAAGGTTGTACTTACGTTCAAAATGTTTTGCATACTGTTTCAGACCCCAGTTTTTTTCAAAATCGTTATTAGTGTCAATTTTTTCGTATGACTCATTTTTTTACTAATCCGCGACACGACGCACAATGAGAAAGTTTTCGACATACAAACTGGTCACCGGCGCGGCGTGGGCTGACATCATCTGTTTCGGTATGTTTAGTGTACTTAAGGAAGTATTTGGTATAATCAACCAAATTATTTCGTTACTTTACGGAAATAGTTTTTTAATAAATAATATATTCCGCTAAACACATTTATTTGGTTGAATCAACTAAACATGCTCACATAAATAATTGCTTTGAATTGACCAAATTAATGCGTTGTGTTTCTTAAAAATAACAAAAGGTTTATTTGCGCTGACCAAATTTTTTAGTTTCAAAAAACAGATTAGGTTGAATCAACTCAATCTTTTCTCTGAGTGTCTGATCGGAGATTATGTAATTTAACAGTTGTTCTAGTTTCTGTTCCATTGAGGGCTACACTTTGTCCTAGGAATTTAATAAATAAATACAATGCGATACAAAATACGTAGAATCCATTGCGTTAGGATAGTTATTCTTTCATTATGTCAATATTGATTTATTTACTTATAGCCATTTTTAATAGAGGCAGAAATTGACTACGACTAATATTCGGCTCCATAAATGTTTCAGAAAAATTATATAGTGTGAAATGCTTCAGTCACAAAATGGAAGTTCTGTAGGATTTTCGTGCCTTCATTTACGACTGAAATGTGCTTCAGATGTGTACAGTCTGTGGCAATATTGTAAGTTAAGTATCCATTTTCAAACTTTTAAACTTTGGGGATCATGGTTATATAAACTTTTAAAATCAGTCTAATATCGATTTTACCTGAGAATTTAAAAATATATTATAGCCATATTTAGTTTTCTTTATACTCACATAAAAGTGTTTGTGAAAAATACTTGATAGTATTTGCCATATCAAAACCAGAAGGAATGGGCTGCGTTCCATGCAAAAGTCGTTGGTAGTATTCGTGTAAACACGTTAACTTCAGAGTATCTATATAACATAAGTTAAGTATTTTAAATTATCTGAAGTTCAATAAAAAAGATGAAGAGGTTCAAACGTAATCTGCTGAGATATTTTTTAGCAAAGTAGCCATAAAAACCGCGTTTTCGCGAGTTCGATTCCCGATTCGCAAATGAGAAGAAAAACGGGATTGCAAACAATTCTACTTGTTGGACACGCTACAGTTAAAATACAATTCTTGTAACACATGTACAGAATGTTTCCTTTTTCTGGCATGTATAGCATGCAGAAAATGACCGATTCCGAATTTGGAAATTTTGGGATTTCTTTCATCTTGCCAATGAATCTCCTTTGGATCATTTCCGGCTAGTCTTCGGCTCGCCCACAACTCTTCTAAGATTCACCCCTGGCTCGTACAGCGAACTTTACACTCTCGTAAAGCTTGCTTACTTTCTGCACTTGTAGCCCAATGTACTATGTTTTCCTAATATTTAACAAGATAAGAAAATAAATCCTCCGAAAAAATATTGTTTAAATGATTTAAAATTGTTGTGCATTTGGAAAAAAAGACAGCAGGGAGTCATTGGCAAGACATTTTTGATAGATTGTGCAAAAGAATTGAGCCTATTCGTTGTGACATATGAAAACTGTGTATTTGTTTATAAAAACGGTTTGAATAATTGTCATGTAGCAGCTATTCCTAAATAATCACCATTATGAATTAATTTCTCTCATATTTTATATAAAAACTATGAATTTCAAACAACTAATCCTTGCGAATCACGAGAGAATGGCTTCTGTTCATTAATTTGTTTAAAACATTATAATTTTTTTTCTTACTCTTACCTACAAGAAATTATTGCTAGGTAGTTAATACACTGACTTAAGCTCTTCTTCAGTCAGTTTGAATATTTCAAAAAAAGATACATCGGAAAAGTTAGGAAAAAAATATTGGTTATTTTATTTGTTAAATAACAAATTTTTTGATGGTCAAAATGAATTTTCTGCATCGACTTGTTATATCTGGACGTCTTACAGTCATCAAAAACATCAAAATCCATTAAAAATTGGCTTGTAGACAGAACATTGTCAAAAAAAAAGTGCTTTTGGCCACAATGATGTTATACACATTTTTAAATAATTGAATATCATAATTTTCATTATAATCTCCAGTAACGTTTTGGCAATACAGAAAATTGCAATTTCATAGAAACCACTATCAACTAATATGCGGGATTAACCTGAACGAAAGAAAAAAAATCTGCCCACTGCATGGGCACATTCTCATCGCACGCTGCGCGCGTGGCTCGCAAGTTTGAGCGCACCTAGGGCGCGCGTCTGTTGGATCTCGTGCTTCGCGCTCGATCTTTGCACTCCCTCCACATTTGTGCACAGACCTTTTAAAATTAAGAGTCAAAACATCGACAATCGTCATGCTTGCGTCATGGCAACAGCGTCATTTATGTATTGTTGGAAGAGAGGCTATCGGTCGAAATTCAGATGGATTTTGAGCGTCTGGTTTTTTAGGCAACATATACGTAGTACCCTGAGGCATAAAGCCTGGCATCAGATCTGGGTGTTCGATGATCTTCTGAAAACACCTTGCTAACGCAGGATGCACACTATTCAGGTACTTGTACCAGAAATTATGCACCATGTCCGGGCCTGGAGCTTTCCAGTTACTTGCTTTTTTCAAAACCGCTGAAACATCTAAAGCTGTGATGTTAATCAGCTCCATTTCAGAGTGATTGCTTGCTCTTTCTTTCTCTAGTTGGAACCACGCAGTGTCCAAATTGCTTCTGTTGGTTTTTCCCCAAACATCCGACCAGTAGTTAGTCATATCTTCCAATTGAAGGACTTCGGTGTCTTGCTGGTTATTTTGCTTTACACTCAGTTCACGATAGAACCTTCTTTCATCTGCCTCAAAAGTTCGATTTTGTTGCCTTCTTGCGCTACTTTTCTTGTACCGACGCAGTCGAGCAGTAAGAACATCAAGTCTCTGTCGTTGGGAGTCCATAATCTCATCCAATATTGCTGGTGTCAATGTCTCGATGTACCGAGGGTGGATGATTTTAGCAACATGGTGTATCAGCTTTCTGGTTCAATTTCCTTTCTTATATTGAGTCAGTCGACCCAATTTGCACCTTACTTTGCTGACATCCATATCCAACCTGATCTTCCATGGTGGATCTGCTAGATTCTGCTCATTTATTCTTGTGGCTAGTTCTGGGTACTTAAGTAAGAAGAGTCGATGATGTTCTTTCCTTACACTTTGCCCACTTTTCTTTGCCAAAAAATAAAAGCGCATCACATCTTTGTTCATATGGTATGTCCATTTTAATCGCTTTCTTGGTTTGTTGAACCTCTACTTCTGGCTCTGTTTGTATTACTCTATCTACCTCTGGAGGATGTGTTGGTGCTGGATCATCACCAGGTTGAGGAAGAACATTGCCGTCGTTCTTCCACGCCAAATCAACCATGTTGTTTAATCTTCATTGCTCGATCTTCTGAGATGTGTAGATTAGTCCTGATGTCCTTCAACTTAGCGATAAGATCTCTTGGTGTGACTTTCTCTATTTGAGGATACTTTGCAGCAAATTTCGTTCTAAAATTTTGTGCTTTTTTGCGTGAGGTTTCAAACTTTGCACTTTCATAATAGAGACGCATCAATTCCTCATGCATTGTGGTATCCCACTTGATGCTCTCCCACGGTATTTCTATTGAGGTGGTTGGCTGCAAATAGCTAACGCTAGCCAAAGCATCCTCAGCAGGCACAGTTGATGTTTCACTGCTTACCGTATGTCGCAGATGTTCTTGCTGGCCAGCTGTTTGATTAGTGAGATCTGCCTGACCATCTCGCAGCTCACCATCACCACCGTCCCGCATGCTGTGGCCCCCAGCGGCGGCTCCAGGGGCGCCCCGACGATCCTTAGGAAGCAAAAAGTGTTTCAAAATTTTCAAAATACTCTCCATTATAATTTATGGGTTTTGGTGTTCCTCTTAGTAACTTTCCTCATCGTTCTCTGCCTGTCTGGCATGGGAAACCCTGTCAGTAGCAATGCTACAGCCAGCATAGCCGTCAAATTCATGAGAGGAAAACTCAAGCCCTACCGCAACGAAAACGCGAGAACATATTCTTACCATTCATAAAATCTATCACAAAATATATTAATATTTTATATAATATAATATTAATATTATATATTATATTATATATATATTATATATTATATTATATATATAATATTAAATATAATATTAAAATATTATCCGAAAACAATAATTTTCCACGATTTTAAGATAAATATAATTCTTAAACAAATAATAATTGTTCGAATAATTAAAAATTATTTTACAAAATACTTGGAAACTCGTCCCTTAACAATTAAAAGTAATTCTTGTCAAAAAAATCCAAAGAATACCGTTTTTAGTATGAATTTAACAGAAAAATGCTATTTTGCAGTTTTTGGGTCACTTTCCAAGCACAATAACAATGGTTTGAAAGGGGGTGGGTAGTCAAAATTCAAACCTACTGGGGGGAGATTATTCTTTGAACATGCTGTAAGAGGTTTTAATACTTTCATTCACAAAAAGTTTATAACAAGTAGCTCTTTTTTCAATTTTTTTGGAAATCAAGCTTTTCCCATTTGAAACCCCAGTAGTATAGCTATGACAGTTCGGTGACACTTTGGTGGGTAAAACAGTGACCGGTAATTTACCGACAGGCGCTAATGGTTAGCTTCCGTGCTAAATTATCGACAGTCGTTTCCATATCCATAACCGATAGTGGCGTTCTCTATCATACCG
Organism: Andricus curvator; assembly: GCA_932195095.1. NCBI lineage: Eukaryota > Metazoa > Arthropoda > Insecta > Hymenoptera > Cynipidae > Andricus > Andricus curvator. Next base: position 604 of record CAKNYM010009263.1, on the reverse strand, counting down.
GCAGAGTGAGACGCAGGCAATGGAGCCACAGCAGTCGGTAAACATCGACTCGCAAAGTTTCACTTTACCTACAGTCGTTTCCGAACAGACGGTCGATAAATGTGATCTCTGTTTTACCGCGAGAGTGTGACACCGAAGTTCAGATATATGCCACGGCGTCTCGTCGTGGGGTCTCCGGCCCATATTCAGTGGCGCGCAGACGTGAGATTCACCGTGCTCCCTATCCCGCTAGCGCATAGTAGGGACTTCTCTTTAAAAGCCCACATTCAGAGGCGTAAATTTCAATTCGCGTTGTGGTGAAATGTGAATCAGTGTGAAGTGAGAAGTGTCTAATGAATTAAAGTGTCTTACGAAAAGAGTGTTTCAAAAAATTTCAATGGTTGAGAAGAAGAGTGGTTCTGTGAAAATGTGAGTTGTTATTCGTGCAGTGATTCATGCAGTGAAAAGTGTTCTTCGTGGTGCTTTATGCTATTAATTGAATTTTATTGTGTGTGTGTGTGTTCTTAGATTTTAAAGAGATCTGGAGAGTCTGGTGAGGCTCATCGTCGTCGTCATCTTCGGCACCATCCAACTCACGTTCCCGCTCACCATCACTGCTACCACA
>CAKNYM010009254.1:0-15859 GCA_932195095.1 Andricus curvator | reverse complement strand
CTCCACCATTATTGTTTATAAATGTATAATTATAGTCCCAATCCACAGATATGTAATCCCCGTTGTTGGTGTTTGTACCATTGTTTCTGGTTACTTCACCTTTTTCGTTTTTTAACAACATATCATGCATAAGTTTTACTCAACCCTATACTTCGTTGTTAGCCTCTCTCGCGACATGTTTCTTTAGAGGAAGAGAAGATGGAGGTTAGGTTTTTGACTGAAGATAAAAATTGAAAAATTGAGAAATAATTGATTACGGTCATTGAAATTAGAAGGTTCGAACTCTTGAAGATACAAAATTTTCCACTTGAAGTTATAAAAACTGAACTACAAATTAAGAAACTCAACATACTTTTGAATTTTAAACTTTTAAAATTAAAGCTTTACGCGTATAAAATGGAAGCTTTTAAAACTTTTCAACTGAAAATTTTGTAATTAAAAGCCGTTAAAACTGCAAAATTTTAACTTTAATACTTTTAATTTATAAATTTTCAAAATTATATAATTTTAAGCAATTTTAAGCTAAAAACATTAATTTATACGTTAAAATTTGTTTTGAAGTCTTTTTAAATATTCTCATAAAAATTTGTTTTGAAAAAATAACTTAAAATATCTCCAGGAATCTAATAATAATATTATTATCTTGGAAATCGAATTTTTCCTACAATTTTTTAAAAACCCTGCAAAATTAAAAAAACTACCTTAAAATCATCCAGATTTTTTTTTACAAAATTATTGTTAGTTTTCCCAGGAATTTTGATACAAATTTTGTATTCATTTAAAACCTTTTGAATTGCTTAAAAAGCTTATAAATTTTGTGTTCAACATCTTCAAAAATCTACATTGTGTATTAAATGGTTTGAAATCTTTACGCGTTTTAAATTATTTTGGAATCTTTTCAAAACTTCTAAATATATCTTAAATTTGCTCGGTTATTTTCCAAATTAATAATTGTTCAATTGTCATTTATTAATTGAAAAAGTTGGTTTTAATAAAATGGAAGCTTTTAACACTTTTCAACTGAAACTTTTTTAATTGAAAGTCGTTAAACTGCAAAATTTTAACTTTAATAGTTTTAATTCATATATTTCCAAAATTATACCATTTTAAGCAATTTCAAGCTAGAAACATTAATTTATACGTTAAAATATGTTTTGAAGTCTTTTTAAATATTCTCATAAAAATTTGTTTTGAAAAAATAATTTAAAAAATCTCCAGGAATCTAATAATAATATTATTATCTTGGAACTCAAATTTTTCCTACAATTTTTTTAAAATCCTACAAAAGTAAAGAAAACTATCTTAAAATCATCCAGATTCTTTTTTGACAAAATTATTTTTAGGTTTTCTAGGAATTTTGATACAAATTTTTTATTCATTTAAAACCTTTTGTATTGCTTAAAAAGCTCTTAAATTTTGTGTTCAAAATCTTAAAAAATCTACATTGACTATTAAATGGTTTGAAATCTTTACACGTTTTAAATTATTTTGGAATCTTTTCAAAACTTCTAAATATATTTCAAATTTTTTGGATTATTTTCCAAATTAATAATTGTTAAATTATGATTTGATAATTTAAAAAGTTTGTTTGAAATCTTTTTAACTATTATCTCAAAATTAATTTTTCAAAATAAAAAATCATTTTAAATTTTCTGAGCAAAATTAAGAATTTATTTTTATTTTCTTAAAACCTTTAGAAATCTAAATTTATTTTTTTCAAAATATTTTCCAGTTTTAAATTAAGTATGGATTTTATCGAAACTTGTAAATATCTCTTAAAAAACTACCTTAAAATCATCCAGATGTTTTTTTTGGCAAAATTATTGTTAGTTTTTCAACAAAATAGTTCAATTTTTAACCAAAAAGGATGATTTCTTAACAAAATAATTAAATTGTTAAGCAAATAATTAAATTTTCAACCGAAAAGATGAATTCTCAACCAAAAATATAATAGACCTTTCAATTTAAAAAAATTAGCTTTCAACAAAAGTGAGTTTAATTTTAAACCAAAGAGGGTAATTTTTTGACAAAATTGTTGAATTTTTTACGAAACGCTTGAATTTTCAACCAAATGGTTAATTTTCAATCCAAAAATATGAATTTTTGACAAAATAGTTGAATTTTTAATCAAAGAAGATAATTTTTTTGCTAAGTTGTTGAATTTTCAACCAAATTTGTTAAATTTTCAATCAAAACAAAAAAAAAGTTAGTTTTTCCAAGAATTTTGAAACAAATTTGTTATTCATTCAAAACCTTTTAAATTGCTCAAAAAGCTTATGAATTTTGTGTTCAAAATCTTCAAAAATCTACATTGTGTATTAAATGGTTTGAAATTTTTACACGTTTTAAATTATTTTGGAATCTTTTCAAAATTTCTGAATATGTTTTTAATTTGCTCGATTATTTTCCAAATTAATAATTGTTCAATTGTCATTCATTAATTAAAAATTTTTGTTTTAAATCTTTTTAAATATTATCTTAAAATTAATTTTTCAAAATAAAAAATCATTGAAAATTTTCCCAGCAAAATTAAGAATTTATTTTTATTTTCTTAACACCTTTAAAGATCTTTGAAAAGTTTCAAAATTTTATTTCGAAACCTTCAGAAATCTAAATTTAGTTTTTTATTTTTCAAACTATTTTCCAGTTTCAAATTAAGTTTGGATTTTATCAAAACTTGTAAATATCTCTTAAAAAACTACCTTAAAATAATCCAGATTCTTTTTTGACAAAATTATTGTTAGTTTTTCTAGGAATTTTGATACAAATTTTTTATTCATTTAAAACCTTTTAAATAGTTTAAAAAGCTCTTAAATTTTGTGTTCAAAATCTTTAAAAATCTACATTGTCTATTAAATGGTTTGAAATCTTTACACGTTTTAAATTATTTTGGAATCTTTTCAAAACTTCTAAATATATTTCAAATTTTTTTTTTCCAAATTAATAATTGTTAAATCATCATTTAATAATTTAAAAAGTTTGTTTTAAATCTTTTTAAATATTATCTCAAAATTACTTTTTCAAAATAAAAAATCATTTTGAATTTTCTCAGCAAAATTAAGAATTTATTTTTATTTTCTGAAAAATTTTAAATATTCTTGAAAAGCTTCAAAATTTTATTTCGACACCTTCAGAAATCTAAACTTAGTTCTTTTATTTTTCAAAATATTTTCCAGTTTTAAATTAAGTTTGGATTTTATAAAAACTTGTAAATATCTCTTAAAAAACTACCTTAAAATCATCCAGATTATTTTTTGACAAAATTATTGTTAGTTTTTCTAGGAATTTTATTACAAATTTTTTATTAATTTAGAACCTTTTGAATTGCTTAAAAAGCTTATAAATTTTGTGTTCAAAATCTTCAAAAATCTACATTATGTATTAAATGCTTTGAAATCTTTACACGTTTTAAATTATTTTGGAAACTTTTTAGAACTTCTAAATATATTTTTAACTTGATCGATTATTTTCCAAATTAATAATTGTTCAATTGTCATTTATTAATTAGAAAAGTTTGTTTTAAATCTTTGTAAATATTATCTTAAAATTAATTTTTCAAAATAAAAAATCATTTTAAATTTTTCCAGCAAACTTAAGAATTTATTTTTATTTTCTTAAAACTTTTAAAGATCCTTGAAAAGCTTCAAAATTTTATTTCGAAACCTTCAGAAATCTAAATTTAGTTTTTTATTTTTCAAACTATTTTCCAGTTTTAAATTAAGTTTGGATTTTATCAGAATACTTCTAAAGTTTCAATCGAATTTATTATAATAGCAAAAATTCTTGGCAAAAGTGTATTTTTTTTTTAATTGTAGTTTATTATAGAAACTTATATATTACATATCTCACAAAAATTTACAGTAAAGTACAGGTCGAAATTTTGATGCGGACTCTAGAAATATTGTTTGTAAAAATTTATATTTCTTGTAATTTTCTACAATAATTGTAAAAAAAATATTAATAAAATGTTATACAAATTTTTGGATTGTAGAAACGTATACCTTGTTGTTAATTTTTTTACTTTTCTACAAGAAAATACAAGAGAAAAAATTAGCTTTTTGTTTGTGGGTGATTCAAAACCAATCTATTTAGATTATCACATTTTCACAAATAGGAAAAAGAAACAATCCAATAATTTTTATAAATTTCTAAAATTGCTAATATTTACTACACTCTTCTTACAACATTTTTTTAAATAAAAAGATTTCTTTCAAAAAATTGAGGTAAAAATTATTTAGACTCAATTAAAAGAAATCAGAAAATATGCATAAACAAACCCTGCAGATTGGAAACGAATAATTTGTTTAGTATCTCTATTAAAAAAATTTTAAATTAAAATCGATCAGAACTCTATTTTATCATGAATAATTTTATGCAAAATGATCATGAAAAAGATTCAGAATTAAAAAAAATTCAACCGTATTTTTTTGCTAAATTTTGTACATTTATTTACAAAAAAGTACAGATTGTAACAAAAAATCACAGTCGTAGAAATGTTGTACTTTCTTCTAAAAATTTTTTCCACCATGGTCTAAGCCATAAAACATGCACAGGCCATAAACCAATCAGTTTCAATTACCAGGAGACGCAAAGACTTAACGAAAAAAAAAGAAATTTCCTCGAGCGGCAATACAAATGCATCGAATCGGTATTAATTGCTGTCGAGTGGGAGAAATCGCGAGCTTAAGCCAAACTCACTTAAAAGCCCCATCGCTTCGAGTGCCCTGATTCTTTATTAAGATAGAATGTCAGCGGCGGTTTCATTTCTTCGCGGAACAAATGGCTCGCGAGTTATCACCCACCCTGGTACAAAGTTACAGGGGAAAGGGGAAAGGGGCAAGGGGAAAGGGGAAAGAGAGCCGAAGCGAGTACAACCCTCCCATTTAAAAAATGTAAATTCGTTAATGCAGTGGCACTGCGAGAAAGGGAGGGGGTGGTATGGCGAAGGCGGGGTGTGAAAATTTGTTCTTTCCTCCCTCTTCAACTTCGTACCACGCACCCTATTACCTGAGACTATTATCCAATACAAAAAATCAAATAAAGTATGCTAAGTTACGCTCCGAAGACTTTGGGGAGTCGATACTGCCTTGGGGTGGCCCAACACATTTTTTTCGAGACGCTCCCCCAACAACCATGGCCGATCCTTCAGTTAACCCCATAAGCATTTCCAACGCTACCCATTAACTTTCTATGGGGTCTTTAGTTCATCAGATTTTCAGAAAGTCTTGTCTCCTTTTTTTTTTTTTTAAATTAAGATTGAAAAGAATTTCATTTTATAAACGAATAATTTATGCAAAATAAGCAGGAAATATTCATAATTAGAAAATAAAATTCCAAAACAACCTCACTTTTCGGCTCATTAGAGACAAGAATAAAATTAATGGAAAAAAGAGGGAGAAAAAGGGAAAAAGTCAACCAAAAACCAACCTCTCACTTTTTCCTTTCTCCGTCCTTTTTATACTACAGGAAGACCAACATGTTTCGAGGTCAATTTAAACCTCCTCATCAGGGATTATTTATAGGGAATAACTAAAGGTATGAGTCTGTAAAGAAAATATTAAATAAGAAATTAATTCAGTTTAATATAATCAAAATCACCTTTTGAGAAATTGATTGTTAAAATATAAAAGAATTTTTCTATTTTCAAGTACAAAAAAATTTTTACTTTAACCAATTAATAACTCTATCCCAAATTTTGTTATATCTTGAGAGGTCCCTCCTCAAATTGATAGCATTGTTACCTTCTCTCTTTATGAATAACATCTCCATGAATTCTCTCTTTTTTTTATTTCTTTCATGATAAAGTATTTTAATATCATTCCAATTAAAGTCATGACTGAGTGATATCTAGGACTTCTGTGAAAATTATTTTCATGTTCCTACATAAAGAGCATTACAATCTTTACATTTATTTTTGTAAATAACACATTTTTTGTCTATCGTTTCATATCGATCTTTTCCTAATTTTACAAACACATTGCTCTTAAAAGGAACTCTATATATGGTATGTAAACCTAATTTTCCCAACATAGATTTCAAAATCTTTGAGATTTTACCAAAATATGGAAGAACAACAGTATTGAATGTATTATAATCTACTCTGTTTATTTTATTTTGATCATTATTTATGTTTTTTATATATTTTATTCTGTTATGTACATGTTTTTCAATGAAATCAAAAGGGTAATGGTTAAGAAAAAGAATTTGTTTACATTGTTCAATATTTTTTTCATGGAAAATTGCATGTGATAATTTAAGGGCTCTATCAATCAAATTTTTAATAATTCCTATTTTATTTTGAATAGAGTGATTTGATAGAAAACTAAGTGTTCTACCTGAAGAAATCTTTTTCCTATGCCAGTCAGTAATAATATGTCTTTCATCAGTTTTAATTAAAGTCAAATCTAGAAAATTTAATTTACCTTCAGTTTCAATCTCAACAGTAAAATAAATAAGAAGAGTTTTAACATTATTTTTATGTACTAGGTACTGAATCATCAACATATCTTGCATAAAAATCAATATTAAAATTGATTTTTTGGAAAACTTCATTCTCTAAATCCTCCATGACAATTTCAGCTAAAATAGGAGATAAAACAGATCCTATGGGAGTTCCAAACTTTTATTTATAAAAATTATTATTGAATTTGAAATAAACTGAATGAAACACATATTTTATCGCATCAAGAAAATGTTTCTTCGGAATTTTTGTATTAATTTTAATCAAATCCCAACGTTTTTGTATGGCAATTTCGACTCTTTCATAAGGGATATTTGGAAACATAGCTATTACATCAAAAGAGACAAATATCACAGAAAAAACAGAAGATAAACTTTACATCGATTTCCGACGAAAGTTTCGCTGCAACAAAAATTAACCTTGTCGAATAAACTTTACATGAAACTGAGATAATTCCGTGTTTTTAAACTGTCTCGGAATAATTTGTCAGTTGTTTTTCAGTGAAAAGGCGTCTTCTGCTATGTAGTTCACAGCAGTGCAAAGAACAGAACAGTGAAGTTGGATGAAATTGGTCTGGAAATCAGGACACCAGATTTTTCAAAACATTGCACTTATTACCATTTCATTTTAAAAATAATTGCACTTATCGCGGACGAATGCTTATATATTTTTCATGACTATCAATAAAGCACTCGACAACATTAGAACAAGTCGTCATATTCACTATGATCTTAACCATAATTCACAAGTTATGAGATAGGAATTTCCGTTTTGAAAGCTTCGAGATCCGTCGGTATTGCAGTTTAATATAAAATCCTTTTTACGGAGTAAAATTTTGAAGCTAATAATAGATGATTTATGGATTTATGAACAACTACAACTCCTATTGACCTTATTTCATGCTTCAAATTTTTATTATTTAACAAGTTAATTTTCAAACAGAAAAATCAGAAAAAAACTTTTCTTCTTCATTTTTTCGAAAATTCAGAAAAATAATTTCTTGAACTTAGAAGTTTTAGCATGTATAAGGGCACCCTGAGTCGTAAAATTTTATTTTCAAAAGTTATTTAATAAATATTTATCAAAAATATTGAATGTAAATAGAAAATCTTAATTTTGTACTGTAGATAACATTTTATAACATTGATGGAAATTTAAGTATATATTCTATCAGGTATTTCAGGTTGGGGGGAGGGTGGGAAATCAAAGATGTCTGCAAGCTGAGGGATAAACAATAATACCAATTGCATTGGGACAAAACTTTATTTTTTTCAAAACTCAGAAAAAAATGGTTTTTCACCATAAGTGTATTTTGACATTATTCTTTATTTTCTAAAAACTATTCAATTCAATTATAAAGTCCATAAAAAATGTGTAATGATTTTATTATTTAATTAAATAGCTTTCTCGAAATGAAAAATAACATCCAAATACACTTATAGTAAAAAATCGGGAAGACTGAAAAATTCTCGAGACTGTAAATTTCCTGAATTAGAAAATCCCCGAATAATGAAATTCCCGACAGTTTATGATATTACCGAATTGCAAAATTCCCGAATAATAAAATTCCCGACATAAAATTGCCGAATTCTAGAATATCCTAACTATAAAATACCCTAATTATGAAATTCCCGAATTTAGACAAATACAAATACAATGATCAAATATTTTCATCAACAAAAATTGTAATGTTTAAAGTTTCTAAAATTACTGCTTGAATCTTAAATAACAATTATTGAAAAAATATTTTTTTGGATGAAAATTTTTGGACGACTGAAAAATCCTAGAAAATAAAATTCATGACTCTGTCAAATTACCGAATAATAAAATTTTCGAATATGGAGTAAAATTTCCGAATTGGAAAATTCCCAAATAATCAAATTCCCGAATAAAAAATTCCCAAACAGTTTATGATATTACCGAAATGGCAAAATTCCCGACAGTTTATAATATTGCCGAATTTTTAAAATCCCGATAGAAAATTGCCGAATTATAAAATATCCGAACTGGAAAATTCTTGAATTATAAAACCCCCGAAACAATAAAAAAAAGTTTTTCAATGAATAATATGTATTGATTAAAAATCCAATCATCAAATATTTTTATTAAAAAAATATTTTTTTCTGTTCAAAGTTTCTAAAATTATTGTTTGAATTCAAAATAACAATTATTGAAAAAATATATTTTTGGATGAAAATTTTTGGACGAATGAAAAATCCTACAATAAAATTCCTTAATAATATAATTCCCAAATAATAAAATTCCCAAATAAAAAATCCCCAAACAGTTTATGATATTACCGAAATGGAAAATTCCCGGCAGTTTATAATATTACCGAATTTTAAAATTCCCGATAGAAAATTCCCGGATTATAAAATATCTGAACTGGAATTTTCTCGAATTATAAAACTCCCGAAACAATAAAAAAAAATTGTTTTTCAATCAATATTATTTATTTCTTATAAATACAATAATCAAATATTTGTATGAAAAAAATTTTTTTTCTTCTTCAAAGTTTCTAAAATTATTGTTTGAATTTAAAATAACAATACTTGAAGACAATTTTCATCCAGAAATATAGTTTTTTTCAATTATTGTTATTTCAATGTTAAACAATAATTTTAGAAACTTTAATCATTAAGAATAATTTTTTTCTTGATAAAAGTATTTAATTATTACATTTGTTTAAATTCGGGAATTTTCTAGTTCGGATATTTTATAATTTGGCAATTTTCTGTCGGGAATTTTTAAATTCGGTATAATATTATAAACTGTTGGGAATTATCCATTTCGGTAATATCATAAACTGTTCGAGAATTTTTTAATCGGGAATTTGACAGAGTCGGGAATTTTATTTTCCGGGATTTTTCAGTCCTCCGAAATTTTTTTTCAAATATTGTTATTTTAAATTCAAACAATAATTTTCGAAAGTTTAAACATTAAATATTTTCTTTAATAGAAATATTTGTTCATTGTATTCTTAATAAATAAATAAATAATATTCATTTGAAAAAAATTGTTTAAATTCGGGAATTTTCTAATTCAGATATTTTATAATTCGGCCACTTTCTGTCGGGAATTTTGAAATTCGGTAATATTATTAACTGGCGGCAATTTTCAAATTCGATAATATTATTAACTGTTCGGGAATTTTATTAATCATGAATTTTCCAACTCGGGAATTTTACAGTGTCGAGAATTTTATTTTTGGGATTTTTCAGTCGGACCGAAAAATCATTTTTGTCCAAGCTGTAAAAAAAATTAACTTTTCCTCCCTGTAATTGGTATTATCTGGTATTATTTGATATTATTGTTTCTCCTTCGGCGTGTAGACAACTTGCCAGCTGACGTGACAACATTAAATACCTCATTGATGTCACTTCAAAATTAATTCGATTCCCATTTTTCGTTTTGTTCTTAACCTACAATACCGACTGTGGCAGAAAGTATCACGATAAAATCATTCAAGATCGGTTACCATCTCATGAACTTCATAAGCCATGGAATAATCTTTAAAGATGGTGACGATGGTTGTTGTTGAGTCAAGTTCTTTATTTACATTCAGGAAAAATACGTTTTGATTCGTCCGCGAAAAGTCTAATTATTTTCAAAATAACAATTAGGTTAGTAAAAAGTTGTTTTAAATCTGGCGTCCTGATTTATATAGCTTTTCACTCATACTTTGCCGGTTTTCCATTGCTGCAAAGGACGTAGCAGACGACAGCTTTTATTCCATCGTAAGATAAACTTTCGCCAAATAGCATGTAATCTTTAACAGCTGAAAATTTTACATGCAACAAAATTTAACTTCAGTTTTTTCTGTGATATGGTCTAAAGGTATTATCACACTGTCAATTAGTTTTAGGAAAGCATGACTATTTTTAATTGATGTTTTTGAGATTTGTATTGATTTTTGAATAATTTGACTCAATAATTCTTCCAATTTTCTAGTTGGGGAACCTATTGTTGAAATGACCGGTCGTAAAGGGTAGTCATCTTTGTGAGCTTTAACAAGTCCATAGGCTAAAGAGAGATTAGTACTGGATGTATCGATATCATATCTCTCAATATTATTGCCTAAATATTTATTAGTTCTCATTCTGTCTAAAATTTTAAACGTCCCTTTTTGAAGCATTATGGTAGGATTATTAGGAATCAATTGAAAACTATCTGCATCATTAAAAATATGCAACATTTTTTGAATATAAACATCCCTATGAATAGCTACTGTAATACTTCCTTTGTCTGATTTAGTGATCATTAATTCTGGATGATTTTTTAAGAAAATTTTTTTTTCAATTAAACCCTCACTCAATTCCTTTTCTAACCAAGTTTTTGGATTATCATTATTTAAAAAATCATTAGATAAACCCATAAATTGAGATCTAAATTCATCAATTTTATTTTCAGGTATTTTCTTAATATTTGATTCAATGTCTTTTATTATTTCAAGTAGTTGAATATAGTTTTTTTCTCCAAATTTGTTGCTAAAAACCATCTCCTAATCGCAAAATGTCAATAACTCTGTGTGGTATAATTACATTAGAGATATTTAGAAACCAAGGATCTGGTTGATCATGAAAAAGAACTGAGTGAATATTTAAATGCAGTTTTTGAACATCTCTTTGTTCATTGAGAATATTTAAAAAATTTTTATCGTGTTTTCTATTATCCTTAAGGGCGATTTTGTTAAGTTTTGTTTCCCTTTCCAAACATTCTTTGATAATAAAGGAGGGAACTTGTTGATTTAATTTCTCAATAATTTGTTTTATCTTGACATTTAAAGAATGTATCTGTGAATGGCAATCCTTGATAGTCAAATTTAAGAGCGGTTTTTCTAAATTTTTCAGTATTTATATCAAATTTTTCTTTATTTCTTTTGTTTTTGAAATCAAAGCCAACATTTTTATTAATGTCAAAATTTTCTTAGGAAAAACTCCATGAATTTTGCATTTGATCAAAAAGTCTTGTTGTAAAATTGTTGACCTTAATTTTTTACTAATTAAGTAAAATTGTTTGATATTTTTCACTGGTCCACCTATCACCTCAATCCCATTACCCCAATTTCTGTCAATTTCTACAAAATCCATTTTACTCACAAGAAACAATCAATTTCACAAAATTCTTAAAAACTTATTAATTATTTTCTCTTATTTATATTTTTGAAAAAAAGATTTCAACTCCCTGTATTTGTTTCCTTTTAGGTGAATCCAATGTATCCGTATGTTTTTATTCCTTTTCAACACATTGGGAAAACACTATTAAAATTCATCAAAATTGTTTATAACACATTGTAAATGTTACAACATTAAGTTTTCTAAAATTATTATAATTATTTTAAGAAAAACACTTTGAAAATTTTAAATTTCACTTTTATTTAACAAGAATCTAAAGATTCAAAATGGAAATGAATCATACCGATGCGTCATGTATTTCTTGGTTGGACATTTTTCAAATTTTTATTTATGGGGATTAGAAATTTTCAGATAGAAACTAATGTATACTATGGCAGGAGTGATTTCGGTTATGGTAACTAGACCGAGATGAAGGTAAACAAAATAGGGGAAATTGAGTATTTTTTTCACGAAAATAGGGGAATAATAGGCTAATAAATTATTTGTAATAAAATGCATGTAGTTATGATATTCCTAAGATTTCAAATCGATGTTTATTTTTCCTACAACCAAATAGTTGAACTTTCAAGCAAAAGAAACGAATTTTTATCAAAAAAGTTTAATTTTCAATCAAAGAGTTAAATTTCCAACCATGAAGGATTTTTTAGTCAAGAAATATTCTTCAGTCAAGAAAAAAAAATCAAACAAATTTTTTAATTTTCAAGCCAAAAAGATTTTCCACAAAGCAGTCGAATTTTCAACACAAAAGTTAATTTAAAAAAAAAAATAGTTCAATTTTCTATTAAATTGTTGAATTTGAAAGTCAAAAAAACGACTTCGCTTCAAGCAAATAGTTGAACATTCAACAAAAAAGTTTTATACTTAATCTGCCAAAAATATGAATTTGGGAACCAAAAAGAATAATTTTCGAATCAAAACCACAAATTTTTAACACGAAGAATAATTTTATATAAAAAATATGCATTTTTCACAAAATATATGAATTTTCAACTAAACAAAAAAACGATTTTCAACCAAAAACGAAATAGTTAAATTTTCAGTTCAAAAAATTAATTTTGAACAAATCAAATGAATTTTAAAAAAATCGTTCAACTGTCAACCAAGTACATGAATTCACAATCCCCAAAATATTTTTGAGTTAAAAAAGAACGAATTTGCTAGAAAATAAAAAAGTATAAAATTTTCTAAACTTAAAATATGAATTTCCAACAAAAAAGTTTATTTTCAATAAAATAGTTCAATTTTCCATGAAATTTTTTAATTCGAAAGCCAAAAAGACGACTTTTCTTCAAACAAATAGTTGAACTTTCAACAAAAAAGTTGTATACTTGATTTGCCGAAAAAGATGAATTTGGGAACCAAAAATAATAATTTTCGAATCAAAACGACGAATTTTCAACACGAAGATTAATTTTATATAAAAAATATGAATTTTCCACAAAATATATGAATTTTCAAGTAAAAAAGATCGATTTTCAACCAAAAATGAAAAAGTTAAATGTTCAGTTCAAAAAACTAATTTTGAACAAATCAAATGAATTAAAAAAAAATCGTTCAACTGTCAACCAAGTAAATGAATTCAGAATCCCTTAAATATTTTTCAGTTAAAAAACACGAATTTGCTAGAAAATAAAAAAAATATATATAAAAATTTCTAAACTTAAAATATGAATTTTCAACAAAAAAGTTAATTTTCAATAAAAGAGGAAATTTCTGCCAACAAAGATGAATTTTCGAATCAAAAATAGGAATTTTTAAGTGAAAAGTTCGAATTTTCAACCCAAAGATATGAATTTTCAAAAAAAAGTTACTTTTCTGCCAAAAAGTTGAATCTTCTACCAAATTAATTGAATTTTTAACCCAAAAATATGAATTTTCAACAACAAAGATTAATTTTCTCGAAAAAAATACGAATTATCCACAAAATACATGAAGTTTCAACTAAAAAAGATCGATTTTCAACAAAAATGGAACAGTTACATTTTCAGTTCAAAAAATTAATTATCAAAAAAAAATTGATGAAAAAAAACAGTTCAACTGTCAACCAAATAAATGAATTCTCAATCAATTACGATGATTTCTCAACAAAAAATGTAGTAGTTGATACTTCAATCAAAAAGGATTTCAATTTTTAATAAAAAAAAGTTCAATCAAACCAAAAAGATGAATTTTTAACAAGTGTTGAATTCTCAACAAAAGAAGACGAATTTTCTAACAACAACAAAATTTTCAACTACAAAATATTTTTCAGAGAAGAAACAAAAATTTGTAACAAATTCTGAAATTTTGAAGCCGAAAAGGCGATTTTTTTTACAAAACAATGGAATTTACAACTTGAAAATAAGAATTTTCAAAAAAAGCTTAATTTTCAATAAAATAGTTCAACTTTCAACCAAGCAGTTGAATTTTTAGTATAGTACACTTTTCAATTAAAAATAATTAACTTTCAAATTTTAAAAACGAAAAATATAATAGTTGATACTTGAATCAAAAAATATTTTAATTGAAAATCAAAAACAGTTGAATTTAACTAAAAAAATAGTTGAATCGTCAACTAAAACAGATTAATTCTCAACTAAACAGTTATATTTTTAACCAAAAAAGAAGACATTTCTACCAAAATAGATGAATTTTTAAAACAAAGAAGAAATTTTCAACCAAGAAAGATTTTTCAGTCCTGAAAGAAAAAAAATTCAACCAAATTCTCGAATCCTCAAGCGAAAAAGATGAATTTTCACAAAATACTCGAATTTTTAACACGAAAAAGATGAATGTTTATTCCAAAGGGACGAATTTGCTTTCCACAAAAAACAAATGTTCAATAAAACAGTTGAATTTTCAAAAAAAAATTAATTCTTAACGAAAAATTTAATATTTGATATTTCAACCAAAAAAACATTTTAATTTCAAATCAAAAATATTCAAATTCAACCAAAAAAAGACGAACTTTTAACAAAATATTTGAATCCTCAACTAAAGCAGAGTTGCATTCCCAACCAAAAAGAATGAGTTTTTAATCAAATTGTTGAATTTTCACAAAACACTTGAATTTCCAACGAAATATGTAGTTGATTTTCAACAAAATAATTTAATTTTTACCTTATTTGTTAAATTTTTAATCCAAAAAAAAGAATTTTCAACAAAATAATTGAATTTTCAGCTAAAGAAGATAATTTTTTTGGCAAAATTGTTGAATTTTCTACAAAACGCTTGAATTTTCAACCAAATGGTTAATTTTCAAAAAAAAGTTTAATTTTTAACCAAATTCGTTAAATTTTCAATCCAAAAAGACGAATGTTAAAAAAAAAGTTGAATTTTCAACCAAATAAGATAATTTTTTACAAAACGCTTGAATTTTCAACTAAGTGGTTCATTTTTAATCCAAAAAGACGAGTTTTCGACAAAATAGATGAATTCTCAACACAATAGTTGAATTTTTAACCAAAGAAGATGATTTTTTGACAAATTTGTTAAATTTTCAATCCAAAACGCTCGAATTTTCAACCAAAATCGGCGAATTTTCAACGAAATAGCTGAATTTTCAACCAAAAAGGATGATTTATTTAACAAAATAATTAGATTGTTAAGCAAATAATTAAATTTTTAATCGAAAAGACGAAATCTCAACCAAAAATATAATAGTAGACATTTCAATTAAAAATAATTAACTTTCAACAAAAGTGAGTTTAATTTTAAACCAAAGAAGATAATTTTTTGACGAAATTGTTGAATTTTTTACAAAACGCTTGAATTTTCAACCAAATGGTTAATTTTCAATTAAAAAAAACGAACTTTCAACCAAATATGTAGTTGATTTTCAACAAAATAATTTAATTTTTTACCTTATTTGTTAAATTTGCAACCAAAAAAAAACGAATTTTCAACAAAATTATTGAATTTTCAGCTAAAGAAGATAATTTTTTGACAAAATTGTTGAATTTTCTACAAAACGCTTGAATTTTCAACCAAATGGTTAATTTTCAAAAAAAAATAGTTTAATTTTTAACCAAATTTGTTAAATTTTCAATCCAAAGAGACGAATGTTAAAAAGATTTTGAATTTTAAACCAAATAAGATAATTTTTTACAAAACGCTTGAATTTTCAACTAACTGGTTAATTTTTAATCCAAAAAGACGAATTTTCGACCAAAAATATAATAGTAGACCTTTCAATTAAAAATAATTAGCTTTCCAAAAAATGAGTTTAATTTTAAACCAAAGAAGATAATTTTTTGACAAAATTGTTGAATTTTTTACAAAATGC
>CAKNYM010009237.1:0-28289 GCA_932195095.1 Andricus curvator | reverse complement strand
AAAGTTGCTTCGAATTGTTTCGGATTAAATCGAATTGGTTCGAACTGTAACATAAATTAAAAAGATAATTACAAAATATTTCAAATCACGAAAACACGCGCGCTCCAGCGCGCGATCATCGGTCTCGTAGTTATAAATAACTACAAGTGTGGGCTCACCACACCCACGATGTGCCAACAGCACTCATGTCAGTATTCTTGAATGGTCACCCATCCAAGTACTAACCGCGTCCAACGCTGCTTAACTTCAGTGATCTGACGAGAACTGGGGTTTTCAGCGTGGTATGGCGTAATATGACAAATATCACTTCCCAACTTTACACTTTAGAGGTTTTCTATATTTTTCAAGATGAATACCTAATAGAAAAAAAAACTGAAAAATCTGGAATTTACAGGGTATTTAAGTCTGTTCTTGCTCGAATCATCCTGAAAATTTGACTTTGGTATTGGTTCCAGAATTTTTCTTCCTATATAAGTATTTGATTGAATTTTCAAAATTTTTGCTAACCGTGAACAGCTACTAAAAACATTTTTTTTATTCAAAATTCCACTACTTAGTTGGAAGTGGAACTATTTTTTTTAATAGGCATTTAATCTTTTTTGTAGAAAATTCTTTTTTTGTTGTTGAAAATGTAACTATTTCCTTGAAATTTTTTTTCATGCTTAAAAACTTATTTCTCCAACTGAAAATTAAACTATCCTATTTTTGGTTGCAAATTTATCATTTTTAGTTGAAAATTCATCAATTTTTTTGAAAATTTGTCTTGTTTTGGTAGAAAATTAACCTTTTTGGTTAAAAATTCCATTAAAAATTAAAATATTTGGTTGAACATTCATGTGTTTTCTTCAAACTTATTCTTTTTGGCAAAAAATTTTTTTTATTGAAATTTCATTTCTTTGGTTGAAAATAAGTTTTTTTTTAATGAAACTTAATTTTTTCAAATAAAAAATTTAACTATTCCAGTTTTCATCCAGATTTTTTTTTATAGAAATTTAATCTTTTTAGTAAAAAATTCATTTTTCTGAAAATTTATCTATTTTGTTGAAAATTTATTTTATTTGCTTCAAAACTTATTTCTCTAAATGAATATTTAACTATTCTATTTTTGTTTGAGATTTATCTTTTTTAGTTGAAAATTTATTCAATGGTTGAAATTTGTCCTTTTTTGGTAGAAAATGAACCTTTTTGGTTAAAAATTCCTTTAAAAATTAACATATTTGATTGAACATTCATGTATTTTGTTCAAAATTATTCTTTTTGGTAGATTTTTTTTTTTGAAATTTCATTTCTTTGGTTGAAAATAAGTTTTTTTTTACTGAATATTAATTTTTTCAAATAAAAAATTTAACTATTCTATTTTTTGTTTGAAATTTATCTTTTTTAGTTGAAAATTCATCCAAGTGGTTGAAAATTTGTCTTTTTTTGGTAGAAAATTAACCTTTTTGGTTGAAAAATCAGCTATTAGGTTGAAAATTCCATTTAAAATTGAAATACATGGGTTGAAAATTCATGCATTTTGTTAAAAATTATTCTTTTGTGATATAAAATATATCTTTTAAGCTGAAATTTAATTTACTTTGCTGGAAATTAGTTTTTTATTGAAAATTCGTCTGTTTGGTTGAAAATTTAACTACTTCATTGAAAATTTATTTTATTCGGTTAAAAAGTTTTTTCTCTAATTTAAAATTAAACTATTCCATTTTTTTTTAAATTCGTCTTTTTTGGTAGAAAATTCATTTTCTGGGTTGAAAATCCAACTATTTGGTTAAACATTTCTTTTTCTGATTGAGGATGCATCATTTTAGTTAAAAGATTATTTCTTTGGTTAAAAATGTAGCAAATTTGATTGAAAGCTCGTTTTTCTTTATTAAGAATGAATATTTGTTACTAAAAATATAGCTATTCTATTTTTGCTAGAAAATTGATCTTTCTCAGTTGAAAATTCACTTATATTGTTGAAAATTCGTATTTTTTTGTATTTTTTGATATAATTGAAAAACCTTTTAAAATACAAAGATTGCCTTGAGTCTTCCAGATTCTTTTATGACAGTTATGGAAATCTTTTAAAATCTCAGAAATATTAAGAAATTTTTTTGTTCTCTTGCGACCTTTGAAAATTCATAACAAGCTTCTAAAACTTTTGTTCGAAATCTTCCAAATCTACATTTTGTTTTCGATTTTTTTTCAACTTTTAAATTATTTAAAAATTATTTTAGAAATTTTAAATATCTGAACCCTAATCGAGTTTTCTCTAAACTTTTGTAATCTTGCAAAATTAAAAAACTTTGCTTTAAAATCTTCCATATTCTTTTTATAAAATTTTCAAAAATCTAAATTTTGTTTAAATTTGTTTAAATCTTCTCAAGATTTAAATTATTTTCGAATAATTTTATTTCAAATTTTCCCAGAATCATTTTGTTTAGAAAAAAATTCGGGTTTTTTGAAAATCAATGCACAAAATTCAAATACGCATAACTTCTTAGAAAATTTCTTCTTTGCAAATCTGATTTGAAATGGATTCGGTCAATATCTTAATAATTATAATGTAAGAGAATTTAAAAAACTAATTTTTTTTCCACCTTTCCCCTGAAATGTCGAAAGTGAATGATCAATAATGGTGTAATAAAAAATAAATAAAACATTTCTACTGACTTTTTATGATTTACGGGAGCAATTTAGAATTTTTAACAAATAATAATTATTTAAATAATTTGGAATTTGGTAAAAAATACTTGAAAACTTATCGCTGATCAAATACCAAACATACATGTTGATAAATTTAAAAAAGCCCATATTTAGCATGAATTTCAAATAAAACAGCTATTTCGAATTTTAGGGGCATTTTCCGGGCAAAATATAAATTTCATTTTCCGAGAACCTTGCCCTCTAACAAAAAAAGTTTTTGTGGACGACCCTAGTCGAATTATTTAGTAGCGAAAACTCTATAAATGAATAATTTCTATTTTTACATTACAAACTTTAATAAAATTGTTGTAATCTCCTATTTTTTGTTGCAGAATTGAGTTTACAGTTTGACTGTTTACCTAATGGCGACCCTATTCCTGGCGTTTCTCGTTGGAGACCTTATTCTTCTGGCAGAGAGTCACTCGAAAGGTCTCTTCTTCGTGCCAGGCCGCTTTCTCCTGCCATGTCCGCTCCTCGTGCCAGGTCCAAGTCTCCTCTTGCCAGGTCTCCTCCTGCCAGGTCTCCTCTTGTCAGGTCTCCTCCTGCCAGCTCTCCTCTTGTCAGGTCTCCTCCTGCCAGGCCTCATCCTGCCAGGTCTCCTCCTGCCAGGTCTCCTCCTGCCAGGTCTCATCTTGCCAGGTCTCCTCTTGCCAGGTCTTTACTTGCCAAGTCGACTCCTGCCAGGTCAAGGTCTCGTTCTGCCAAGCTTCCTACAATAAGGATTGGAAATGCCGAACTTGAATATTTTCGGTTTATTCCCCACACGAATCCGCACCAGATATTCGAAATTCGAAGATACAATTTTCCTCCCGATACACCAATTCAGTTGAGAGTAGGAAGGGGCCTTGGGCCCATGCCAACCAAAGAACAAATTGTATTATCAACATCCGATGGTGAAGTCTTTGCAATATTGGATAAAAATAATAAATTTCTTCGTGGATTATATAGAGAAAAAAATATACTTGAAAAACGGGTGAAAATAAACATGAACAGTGGCTTGGTTGTCGATTTGAATGAAGATGAAATCAAGGAAACACCCCTAGGCGTACGTCACCCAATTTTAAAGACTTTTGAATTAAAACGTGTAAAAAACATGTAAACCACAATTCTCCAAACGGTTAATTAAATTTAAAATAATGTAGAACTGAAATATAATATTCTTTGTGATCTAAAGTAGGATCAAAATGTTTCCAGTAACCCGTATTCCTTTTCTTAATTTTCTTAAAAAGTTGTAGTCACGAGATCTCTCAAAGATTGTTATCGAAAACCTGATTGGTTGCGTCACTCCGTGAATATGACTTTTGGAGGTTCTTTTCAATTTGTTCTTTGTTATAAAAATTCAAGCAAAATGATACTTTTTGTTTATATTCTTTTCTCCATATTAAACTAACTGTAATTTATGTTTACTACTAAAAATTATGAATTTTCTGTACTTTGTTAAATCACAATTTCCATATGAGGAATGTTAATTTTAAAAACTTATTTCTAAAAGAAAAAATTTAAATTATCAATGATTCTTTAGTAATAAAGGCAAAGATTTTGAAAATGACAAAAAAATTCTATTCGTAAACCCTTTACCATATTAAATGAGGTTATATGTATTTATCGATTTATAAAGTCAAATATTAAGTCACGCTTTTTTCGGAGAATTTTTTATTTGAAAAAAAATGAATTCTAAGAGAAAATTGAAAAACATTTTAAATGATTTCCTAACATTTCGGAAAAAAAATCTAAAGTAATTTGAAGCAAAATTCTTCAATTTGGCAAAATGACAAAATTTTAGAAAAAATTGAGAAAAAAATTACAGATACTGACAATAAGATTTATGGAAATTTTTTTAATGGTTTAAGTTTTGTTTTACAAGAATATGAACGATTTTAAAAACCAAACTTTTCAATTAGCAAGATTACAAAGTTTTATACAAAATTCGATCAACTTTAACGGACAGTCAAAAAGTTAGAAAAAACGTACATTTGTGAAAATTTGGAAATGAAAATTTTGAAGCTTCTTAAAGATTTTGAAAGATTTCACGATAATAAAAAATTGCTTAAAATTCTTGGCAAAATTCATACTGATTTTTTATTTTGAAATATAAATTTTAAGATAAAATTAACAAAGATTTCAAGACTTCTTGAATTGTTTTAAAAAATTTCCAAAATGAATAGGGACGATTTTAGAAACCAAACTTTTCAATTAGCAAGATTACAAGGTTTTATACAAAAATTTCGATCAAGTTCCAGAGATATTTAGAAGTTTTTAAAAGACTCAAAGTTAATTAAAAACTTATAAAGATTTTTTAAAAGTTGTAACAAATGTACATTTTTGGATATATGTGAATCAAAATTTTGAAGCTTCTTAAGCATTTTGAAAGATTTCACGAGAATAAAAAAATTGCTTAAAATTCCTGGCAAAATTTACACTGATTTTTTATTTTGAAAAATGAATTTTAAGAGAAAATTAACAAAGATTTTAAAATAATTCTGAAATTGTCTAAACAGAATCTGGAAGATTTGAACGCAATGTTTTTTTATTCTTGTGAATTTTACGACAATTTTTAGAAAAATTCGAATAATTTTAAAAGATATTCAGAGGGTTTAAATGTTTTGGAAATGATTAAAAAATAACTTAGAACTTGAAAAGATTTGCAAAAATTCAGAACAAAATGTAAATTTTGAAACATTTCGAAAAAATTGTCAAAGCTTTTTATAAAGTTTGAAAGGCTTCAAGAAAACAAAAAACTTTTCTTGAGATTCCTAAGCAAATTCCTAATGTATTTTCATGTTGAAAAATTAATATTTAAAGAAAATTTAAACAGGTTTCAAAAGATTTCTACAAATGTCGAAAAAAATCTGGAAGATTTAAAGGCAATTTTTTTGTAATTTTCAAAGATTTTTCAAAATTTTAGGAATAATTCCAGTCAGTTTGAAAAATATTTATATTAAAAACTTCTAAAAGTCCTAAATATCTTTTTAACTGCATCGAATTTTTCCTAAAATTTTGCAAAATGCTGTAAAATAAAAAAATAACAACTTTCTCGGAGAATTTGTTCGAAATTTTGATTTTGTATTTAAAATCTGGGTTTTTGGTTTGAAAATTAATCTGTTTTGGTTGAGAATTCCACTATTTTGTTGAAAATTCGTCTCTTCCGGTTAAAAATGCAACTGATTGAAAATTAAACTTTTTTGGTCGAGGATTCAACTGCTTTGTTAAAAATTCAGTTTTTATATCTAAGATTCATCATTTTAATTAAAAATTAATCATTTTGATTGAACATTCATCTCTTTGTTCGCAAAATTGATTTTTTTTTGGTAGAAAATTTTATCTTTTTTGGTTAAAAACGCAACTTGCAAATTTTTTTGTTGGTTGAGGATTTAGCTATTTTGTTGAAAATTTGTCTTTTTTTGCATGAGTTCGACTCTTTTTTTATTGAAAATAAAAAAAAAATTATTTATGATATCTAAATAATATATTCAATAATTAAGAAAAATTTCCTAAAATTTCAAAAAAGAATTTGGACGATTTTAAAGAAATTTGGAAGTTTTAAAAATATTGAAAATTAATTTAAAACTTGAAAACATTTCAAAAAAGTTTTTAAAGAACTTACATTTTTGAATATTTGTGAATAAAAATTTCGAAGCTTCTTAAAGATTTTGAAAGGTTTTACGACATTAAAAAAATGTCTTAAAATGCCTGGGAATGTTTAAACTGATTTTTTATTTTGAAAATTTAATGTTAAGGGAAAATTGACGAATAGTTTAAAACATTTTTATTTATTTCCTAAAATTTCGAAAAAGAATGTGGACGATTTTAAAGAAAAAATGTTCAATTAGCAAGATTACAAAGTTTTAAAGGAAATTTGGAACAAAAAAATTTTGAAAGGTTTCACGATAATAACAAATATTTCTCAAAATTCATGCGATAATTTAAACTGATTGTTTATTTTGAAAAATTAATTTGGAGAGAATATTTAAAAATAATTTAAAACATTTCAAAAGATTTCCAAAATTTACTGTCAAAACAAAATCTGAAGATTTGAAGGCAAGTTTTTAATTTTTCAGAATATCAAGAAAAAGTTTGGAAAGATTCGAAGAATTTTGAAAGATATTTTTCAAAGGTTTCAAAGTTTCGAAAATGGTTAAAAAATTATTTTAAGTTTGAAAAGATTTCCCAAAATTTCAAACGAAATGTAAATTTTTGAAGATTTCGAAAAAAATTTCAGATTATTTTAAGAAACTTGAAAGGCTTCTAGAAAATAAAAAACTTTCTTGAGATTCCTAGGAAAATTTTTAATGACTTTTTGATTTTGAAATTTTTATCAATTTTTTAGGAATAGTTCGAGTCAGTTTAGGAGATATTTATCTTTCAAACTGACTGAAGTTTTTCCTAAAATTTTCCAAGATCCGGAAAAATATAAAATTATGCTTTTTTGAAGTATCTGAAATCTTCAAAAAAAATTTGAAATTTCTCAAGAATCTTAGGAAATACATATATTTATTTAATTTTAAAAATAAATGAACAAATAAACTTAAAAAAGAAAAGTTTATTTGCCATTTTTATTTTTTATTCTAAATTATTTATCACCTAAAATAATAATTTGGGTGCATTTTTTTTCTTTCATGACTGAAAAATCTTTTTTAGTTAAGAATTGAACTATTTGGTTGAAAATTTGTCTTTTAGGTTTGAAATTGAATCTGTTTTTGTTGAGGATTCCACTATTTGGTTGAAAATTTGTCTTTTCCGGTTAAAAATGCAAAAATTGATAATTAATCTTTTTTTTGTCGCGGATTCAACCACTTTTTTAAAAATTCATTATTTTTATAAAAGATTCATCATTTTAGGTCAAAATTCGTCTCCTTGGTTGACAATGTCACTATTTGGTTGTTGGTAGAAAATTAATCTATTTCGTTAAAAAATTATATTTTCGTTTTAAAAAAATTGAACTGTTTTGTAAAAAATTCGTCTCTTTTTCGAAAAAAATTAATCGTTTTTGGTTGTAAAATGCAACTGGTAAATTTTTTTATTAATTCTCAACAAAATAATTCAATTTAAAAAAGTAAATACAAAAACCAGTTTTCAGCCAAATTAATTAATTTTCAATCACAATGATGAATTTTTAACCAAAAATATTGAATTTTGACCAAATAGCGGACTTTTCAATCCAAAAGATGAATTTTCTATCGACAAAAAAAAAGAATTTTCAAGTGAATTGTTTTTTTTTTTTTCAATGAAAGAAATGAATTCTTAACAAAAAATAGAATAGTTAAATTTTCTACTAAACAGATAATTTTTTAACGGAAAAGATTACATTTCTGACAAAAAAGGTAAATTTTCCACAAAAAATGGAATAGTTAAAGTGAATTATCAACTAAAATGATGAATCTTCAACTAAAAAAATTTAATACATTATATTACATTACATTACATTACATTACATTATATTATATAATACATTAATTTTAAGCTGAAGAGATAAAATTTTTAACCAAAAAGATGAAATTTCAACTAATGAGAGTACTCTTTTACCAAAAAAGACGAATTTTCAACAAATAGTTAAATTTTCACCGAAAACAGATAAATATTCAACAAAAAATAGAATAGTTAAATTTTCAGTAAAAAGTGTATATAAATTGTACAACTTCTGATTTTAGACAAGAAAAAAATGTATAACACATATATTTTTTAAACAACAGTTTATTTCCTTTTACTTCCAACGAATAACTTATATTTCACAAAACATTTAATTTCAGAAGTCTAAAATCAGAAGTTTTACAATTTATATACATTCTTGTGCATTTTTCAATAATTATTTATTTAAATTACAAAAATTGTTTTCAATTCCAATTTTGAATTGCG
Source organism: Andricus curvator (assembly GCA_932195095.1). Taxonomy (NCBI): domain Eukaryota; kingdom Metazoa; phylum Arthropoda; class Insecta; order Hymenoptera; family Cynipidae; genus Andricus; species Andricus curvator. Next base: position 19,751 of record CAKNYM010009237.1, on the reverse strand, counting down.
CGCCAACTGCGGCCAACCAGTGCGCGGCCCGAACGCAAGCGCAGTAGCAAAAGGCGCCAACATTGGCATCACTGCCTTGCTAGGTAAGAAGCCCGATTGGAATAGGGGACACTCGATGTTTCCCAGGCTCGGTCAACTCTGTGGGAAATAAATGGCGATATTCCGCGCCATCTGTGATGAGCCAGAGAACTACAGACGCGTGCATGTGTTGGTCTTTATATATGTATATGCTCCTTCCTTACATGTATTGAATACTAAAATAATTCAACAAAAAAGGAATAATAAAGACAAAATGAAGCAAATAAGAAACGAAAAATAGGAAATTAAAGACAATTATCATTCTATATCCCATTTTACGTTTCTCATTCACTTAATTTTGCCTTTATTTGGAGGACTGCAGTACAGAACTACATCACTAACAAAATCACAGCCACAAAGCCACAACAAACAATTTGCCGCGCACGCGCTTTTTACATCGCCAAACCCGTTGGCGTTGAAAGTTAGCGCCATCTGCGATGGGCCAGAGAACTAATTTCGCACCCCTCAATGCCTCTGACCCCGCGTCCAAGTCCTAAGAATTCGCTGTACAGAGTTGACCGAGCCTGATGTTTCCTCGCTCCGTCCGCTTTTCCGCACACGTGTCGCGTCGTGCATTTTCGCCCGTAAGGCTTAGTTTCAAAGAGGGAAATTCGGCAAGGGAGGTTTTTTGGGACGTTATCTACCAAAAACGCGTGGAAGTAGAAGGCCGGTATCGGAGACTGTGAGTACAGTTCCACCGACTGAGCTTAGGCGGCGTGGCGTCGCTTATACGTGAGTAGCGCGGCCTACTCAGTGGCTTAGAGGTGGAGGGGATGCAGAGATTGAAAAAAGACCGCCGATGGTACCTCGCTCACTCATATGTATCCCCCCCCCCACCTCCAAGCTGCTGGATTGGCCGCGCCACTCACGTATAAGCGACGCCACGCCGCCTGAGCCCATTCGGTAGAACTGCACTCTGTCTGCAATCCTTCTGCGTGGGGCTAAATACTCAACCAGCCAAATACCGCTTTGTGCAAACGGCTTAGAAGGGAGTATTCGAAGGAATGGACCAAAATTGTGAAAACCTGTGGGCCGACAATCGCGACGCGGTGTGTCCAAGGGAAAACATGAGGCTCCAATTTTAAAAAAATCGAAGAATTGTAGGGAATTTCACTTAAGAAATTCCACTTGAGTTAATGAACAAATCTGTTCATCTAAATGTTGATTTTGCCCACTGACTTGTCATCGCTTGATAGTCCAGTGGTAGTATGTAAGGGTAAAAGAGTATTTTAAAAAGGCTTACCGTTAAAATAAATGTCAACGTATCTTTGACTGATTTAAATAACAAGTGTTCAAGATTCATTTACATCCTTTAATAACCTACGAAAATCACGGCAGCAGAGGCACCTCTTCGGAGGCAAGATTCAGCGATCCCGCAATAAAAATAAAACAATTAAGGTTCACCCTTTTGATTTTCTGGGTTCCTCCGGCATACCATATCAACCCCACTACCCTTCTTGATATGTAACAAAACATGTACGAGTGAAGTTTTCAGTTAAAACAATTAATTTTCATCTAGAAAACATAATTATCCACAAAATAATTAAATTTTGATCAAAAAAAGGTTTTTCAACTAAAATGATGAATCATCGACCAAATAAATGACTTCTTAACAAAGTAGTTCTACTTTAAACTAAGTAGTTAAATTTTCTACCAAAAAGACGAATTCTCAACGAAAAACGTGATATATTTGAACCACAAAATGGATTTTAATTTTATACCAAAAATAATTGAATTCCACCAAAAAAGATCAATTTTCTATAAAATTGTTTGAATCTTTAAGAAAAACAGATTCATTTTCAACCAACTAGTTGCAATTTTTAACCATAATAATAAAATTAACTTTAACTTTAGTTTATCGAAAATTCCCTAACTTTGTCAGGTTTTTCCTGACATTCCCTGACTTTCTGGAATTACCTAACATGTAGCAACTCTGCAGTTACAAAAAAAGCATATGTTTATTTCACTCTAGAATGTTTTTGTGAAAATATATGTATTAATTATGACTTATATTGTGACGTTGCAGTTTTTCTGCAACTCACAAATTCTGTTTTAAATAAACTATCACTAATAAAAAGTTCTCGTGTTCACATGGAGAGTAAGAAAAGTCGACACTCCTCTATTTTCTATATTTTTCTTTATTTATTATGTTTTATTTTATGTCCGCGGTCTCGAGCGGAAGTCATGGAGGTCCCTGCCACCTACGCAAACGATCGATCAAGATCCACCAACGTCTCACCTTCGTCAGATCTTCGCATCCACGTTCCCCACATAATTCCTGGATTTAGTATCGCTGATCCTTCTGAATGGATTAATCTCATTATCGGCTACCCCTTTTGACATCCATGGCAGGATAAACAGTTCTGCCAATGAAGGATAGAAGGGACAGCAAAATCTATTGTTGGTCATCTGAGATCCAAGACAAGTTCCTGGTGAAGATCGACCGAGGCAGTTACCACCCAAATTCTGCACAGGATTAGGTAATTTCGCCTCTAAATTATTATCTTTATTAATGTTTCTATTGTGAACAGACGTTCTCGGCTTTTATGCCATTTGTTTTGTGTTTTCTCTTTACCGGGAGTCTCGATGAGCCCACTCCGTACCTACAGTCGGCCCTGAAAGCAAGAATGGAAGATTCTCGCTTCTCCCACAACGGCGGCTGAAAAGGACTGGAGAAGAGAAGGAAGGACGATAAGATGGACGAATCAAAAACGAACCTCATCGGCTGTCTTTCTCCCTGTGGCTTTTGCGAACCACATTTGCTTGCCGTTTGTAGTTTTCTTTTTGTGGGTTATGTTAAAATGTAATTTTCTTCGTCCCCTACCCGAAAGTACGTCTTTCCGGCCGCATTTCTGTCCGGGAACAGTGGCTTTTGCGGCCTGCTAGAGTTAACCCGATCTCTGATTGGCTGCGAGATTTTTGTGGCTCGCTAACGTAGCAACCTGGAGTAGCAACGCTCAGTATTGTGTTATTATGTACTTAGCCTCTGAAAAATATTTATCTTGACAGGTGAATGGAAAAAAAGCGTCAGTGTGTTCAACCTCAAAACTGATCGTTGAACGTTATTGTTTATTATTATTGCATTTTTTTGTTTGAAATTTTAATTATTATTTGAAATGGTTGACTCCTCATCTGAAGGTTTTGCGGACGAGGAAGAAGTATTACATACTAAAAAATAAAAAATAAGTGTTTTTGATACACGCCCCGACCAGCAAAACCTCGGCTCCGCCTCGACTTTGCAAAAGTCGGGCGGGCGACCGAATCCCATGCATCCGCTCAGCTGACCCGAGCGCAGCAGCGGCGCTACGTGAGGTGGCGCGCGTGCTGATGCAGGCCACAGAAGAAAAAGCATCCGAGCTAGCAGCCGACAACGCATTTTATTAATTAAGATTAATTATGAAACGTACTTTCGGCTGGGGATGAAGAAAAATAGTATACGACACACGGCCAGAAATATTGGATGCCCTGGCGTGCGTGATATGAGGCCTCGGCTTCGCCTCGGCCTTCATATCACACACGCCCGGAAATCCAACTTTCTGGCCTTGGGTCGTAATATACTATTTATCGTATCAGGTTATCGTATGTTCTTTACGTTTGATCCCAAAAAAAATTGTTCAATGGCAATCCCTCCCCCCATTTTTCTTATTAAGTTACGACTAGTACCCTACCGTTGCGATTTGATACTGTCGCGGTCACCCTCCCTTTTTTGTTGTTGTTATCTATGTTTGAATTGTAAATGTATTTTATATGATCTTATTGTTTTTTTATACCTTCGGGATATCCCCTTTTGTTAAATTTCTCTTAGTTGTTAAATAAACTATTGTTAACTATTGTGATCTGAGCGTGAGTTTTTGTAATTACGTACCCCCTCCCACCCTACCAAATTAAGTTTAGGCTGAGCTAGTTTTTTTTTTTTTACCCTAATGCTGTTTCTTAAATTCTAGTTTACTTTTTACTTGTTTTTATATCTTTTATCCTTTGTTGCCTCTTATTATCTTTTTATTGTTGATATGACCCTCGAGATTTTTAATTTTTGATTATCGTATCTTTGGATATTTTAATGCCTCTTGCCTTATTTTTATCTATTTCGGATTATACCTTTGGATACTTTTTTTTTCTTGCCCGTTTTTTTATCGCTTGTTTTATATTAAGGTGTCCCTTTTGACTGAGGTTTGTGAGATTTTCGTTTATCGCTTAGCCTGAAACGTTTAGTGTTCAGTGAGTTTCCCTTTACCGTTTGGAATATAGATTCCGTTTATCTTTACCGTCTCTCACTCACTTTAGTTGAATTGGTTCGCCTTTGTCCCAAGCAAGGACTGGCGCTCAAAAAAATCTAGGTTATTTTTATTCTATAAACTGTTTGTCTAAAAAGCTATCTTAAAATTTTCTGTTTTGTTCAAAGTCATTTATTCGGATTAGGGTCCGTAGTGCACTCTTTAGAGAAACCACCTAATTCAATATTTGATTGGAAAAAAGGTAGCGTTACAAATATTTGTGCGACCAATAAATGCTTAGCATATTCTCGAGAGCTGGGAAAATATTAATAAATATAAAAGGACAGTGTGTGGTAAAGCATAGAGTTGGGGAAGAAAAAAAAAGTTATTATTGGAATAACAAATATCGACCGGCACAATGCAGAAGTTTCTTCTCGGTCGGTAAGGAAGAATATCCGCTGTTGTGAATTTCTTTATTCATTACATTTTTTTCTTCAATATTTCGAGCCAAGTGTTGTATAAAAACGCAGATTACTGTTTCCTGATGCTTTCCCCAAAGTTTCAACTCGATATCTCATTTTGTGTGGACATGAGTTTTTGCACAAAAAATGCCAATATTGCTCCGGTTTTATTTTCTTCAAAATAATTTTTTTCTGAATTTCGAGCCAAATGTTGTATACAAACGTAGATTATTGTTTCCTGAGGCTTTCCCCAAAATTTAAACTCGATATCTCATTCGGTGTGGACGTGAGTTGTTGCAAAAAAATTTATCGATAATTTAGGTCACGTGACCCATCTATAACATGGCCTTAAGAACTCTAGCCGTACCCTTTCTTGTGGAACAGACTGTACCTCAGAAGGCCAAGCTTGAAGCTTACAATCTAGGAGATAACAATTATAAAATCAATTATACAAATATAATGAAGCATGAAAATATGAATTCATTCCACTGTTGACGAAGTTCTTCATTAACACAGTAAACAGTTTTATCTCTGCTTGGAAAAAATGTGGCTCGTTTATACTCCGCTCTTATTATTGGCGATTATTTTCAATTATATTGGTGAATATAATATTATTCATGATATGCCTATAACTTCAAGTGCATTTTTTTATGCTTTACGAAAATAAGAATTTTTGTGCGATTTATCTGCATTCTAACCCAATTGCTATTTTCTTCCAAAATTTATTTGATTGTGCCCGAAGTGTCCAGGAAACAAACATCCATTCACTTGATCTGAATTGCGTATCTGTTACTGAAACTCCAGATTGCCGCCGATTGGTTCCTAACAGAATTTTACTCGTTATTATTTTTTTGACAGGCTGATATGCCACAAAAGCCTTTATATCCTCTAAAACTAAAATAGTAAAAGGAATCTAGTAGTCTTGCGTATGATTTCCCTTAATCTCTTCAAAATTTATAAATTGTAAAAATCATGTGAAATATGGCGGTCTAACCTCAAAAGAGTCGGTCTCGTTCAAAAAGAGAGAAAACGTTTCAATATGACTTTGGTTCAAGGTCTCTCCAGAATAGGACTTTATAAGTCGACGTAGCGACGACGGAACGTCGTTGCAGCATCGACGTCATGCGCGCGCACCTATTGCCAACTGTTGGAATATTTTGTCATTCAAGTTTACTTGGTAAAGAAAATTTACATAACCTCACTTTGACCAAATATAGTTGGCAACAGCTGCGCGCGCATCACGTCGATGCTGCATCGACGTTGCGTCGACGCTACGTCGATTTATGAAGTCCCATTGTGGAGAGACATTGAAATGGCCATTGCAGTACAATGTGTGTATAAAGCAAAAAGATCAAATTTCTAGCTACACTGTTAAAAATGTTTGGCATTACGAATCTAAAGACAACATTCCAAAATTAAAAATGACGGATCAAATATGACGAAAAAAAAAAATTAAAAATTAGTCCCCTGGCTTCAAAATGGATTTTTGGGAGTTTTTTTGGGTCGCCGATGACGAACCTGAAGTAAAAATTCCAAAATCCCAAATGGCGGATACAATATGGCTAGCAAATAATTCAAAAATTGATCTCATGGCTTCATGATGGGTCCTCAGGGATTTTTTGGGTTGCTGATTACGAATTTGAAGTCAAACGTTTGAAATTTTCAAATTTTAAAATAGCGGATCCAATATGGCGAATATGTATTAATTTTGATCGTTTATATATTTATATAAGTTAGTTTTGCTAAGTTAGAAAATTATTTTATTTCAAATACATTGTTTTAACTATTCTTCTTCACACCGTGTTTTGCAAGAACCAATATTTCAAAACCGGCCTCAAGTGGTATCTGCAGAATTCAATACTGTTTAAATTTTTCAAAAAAGAAGATCGAAATCGGATAAAAATTGTAACTTGTAGACCGATTTGTCCAAAAAAATGCAGTTTTGTCCCACTATATGGTGATATGATACCTATTAATTCCTACCGTTTTTTGTTCCGTAGATCATCTTTAGAGTACGCATTATTAGAAAAGCATCATACTTCTTCATTTTTTTAATTTCTACTCCTGGTCAAGTTTTCAATCATTTTACCAGGGCTAGCTTCCCTCATGTCTTCAGTCTTGCCTCGCAATATTGCCACTCATGTGCTTTAAAAAAGTTTAATCTTCTGTTTCTTGTTGCAGAATTCAGTTCACAGTTTGAATGTTTACCTAATGGGGAACCTATTCCTGGTGTTCCTCGTTGCAGACCTTCTTATTTTCATGAAAGCCATCATTCTCCCGAAAGATCACTTCTTCCAGCGAAACCTTTCTCGCCTACTGTGTCTGCTCTTCGTGTCAGGTCCAGGTCTCCTTCTGCCAGATCCTGGTCTCGTCCTGCCAGGCGCATGTCTCCTCCTGTCAGGATTCCTACTACTGGCAGATTTGAACATATTGGGCTCATTCCCTACCCAAATCCGCACCGGCTATTCGAAGTTCGAAGATACACTTTTCCGTCCGATTTGCCAATTCATTTAAATGCAGGAAAGAAGGGCGTTGAGTCCATCCCAAAAGAAGTACAAACTGTATTATCAACATCCGATGGTGACGTCTTGGCCATATTAGAGCGTAATAATACATATCTTCGAGGAATATTTAGAAGCAGAAATATCCTTCGTAAACGGGTGAAAATAAACATGGACAGCGGTGCGGTTGTCGATTTAAATGAACATGAAATTGAGGAAACTCCCTTAGGCAGATCAAGACCAATCTCGAAGAATTTTAGAGTAGTATGTACGTGTGACAAACTTGTTAACAACAAATCTCCGCAACATTAATGCAATTTAGAAAAATTCGAAACTAACATATAATATTGTTTCTGATATGAAGGGGGATCAAAACGCTTCCAGTAACCGGTAATCCTTTTTTTCCTTTTCTTGAAAAGTTTTCACGAGATCTCGCATATATTGTTACTGAAAACCCGATTAGTTGCGGCACTATGTAAATTTGACTTTTAGTGACTCTTTTCACTTTGCTCGTTCTTATAAACTTTTTAGAAAAATGACAATATAGTCTGCTCATGTTCTTTGAACATATATGACACCAATTGTAAATTATGTTTACCACAAAAAATTATGAGTTTTCTGGACTTTTGTAAATCACAATTTCAAAATAAGGTATTTTAATTCTGAAACAGAACATTTTAATTGTAAATGTATATTTAATAATAAAGGCAACAATCCAAAATATGTCATTTTATTTCACGCAAATGATTTTTTAATATTGGTAAGTAATTATGTTTTTAACATTTTGCTACCACTATGATTTGTAAACAATTTCACACAGTACTGGTAAAAAAAGAATTGTCGGTAGTGGTAACAAAAAATTACCGTTACAGACAATAAGATTTTTGAGACCATTTTTAATGACTTAGGTTTTCTTTTACAAGATTCATTTTAAGTTGCGAAGATTTCAAAACATGCCAAATAAGTATCTGAAAAATTCTAAGACAATTTTTTAAATTATGCAGATCTTTTTTTTTTTAATTTTCGCGGAAATGAGAATCATTTTAAATAATATTTAGACGGTTTAGAACTTTCGAAATTTTAATAAAATAATTAAAAATTTGGAAAGTTTTTAAAAAATTTTAACAGAAATGTAGAGTTTTAATGATATCGAGAAAAAAATGTTAAGCTTTTTGAGAATTCTGAAAGGTTTCAAAAGATAAAAAAAATTCTTAACATTCATGAGAAAAAATCAAATCATTTTTTTTTTCAAATGAATTCTAGGAGAAAATTGAAAAGGATTTCAAAAAAATGTTAATGATTAACTGCACTTTCTTAAAAGAATATAAAAGATTTTAAAGCAAAAATTTTCAATTTTACAATATAAAATTTAAAAAAAATTCATTTCATTCATTGAAAAATTAACAATTCATAGAAAACACTTTTTGAAAATTAATTTTTTGGAATGAAAATAGAATTATTCCATTTTCGGTTAAAAATTAATCTCTTTTTGTTAAAATTAGTCTTCTTGGTTAAAATTTTGTTCGTTTTCTTTTGGCGTAAAATCATCTTTATTTGGCAAAAAATTAATCTCCTGGGAAGAAAATACATCACGGATGAAAATTCACCTTTTTTTTTTGAAATGTCAACTATTTTGTTTAAAATTCGACTTTTTTGGTAGAAAATTAATATTTTTGATTGGAAATTCATGTTTTTGTTGAAAATTCAACTATTTTGCAGAAAATTGTTTTCTTTTTTGGTGAATTTTTTTTTTTTAGTTGAAGATTCAACTATTAGATGAAGAATCAATTTTTTTTCAAATTCGACTTTTGTTAAGATTAATCTTCTTGGTTGAAAATTTGACTATATTCTTGAAAATTCGTTTTTTTTCGTTGAAAATTAATTTTTTTAACTGAAAATTTAGCTATTTCATTTTTGGTGAATAATTATATTTTTAGCGGCAGTTTGAACTATTTGGTTGAAAATAAATGCAAATTTAGGATTAGTTTTAATTCACAGCACCGAAAATGATAGCGTGGAGTTATATGTTCTAACCAGAAATCTTTGAACTGTTCAATGTATAAAAGTTTACAAATTTTTATTTGGCATTTTAATGACATTTGATTTTAAATTGTTTAATTGTAAAGGGTCAAAAACTTCCACTATTTACGTGTAAATTATTGAGAATTTTGACGTCCCTACCCCTTGTTATTTTATCTAAATGAATTTCATACAAATTTACATTATTTTGCGTTATTTTATAATAGACTGGTATGAACATAATGCAACCCTTACATCAATTATTTCATTCCAGAATTTTCACTTTTTGAGTAGGATTTTTACACTACTGTCTTGTATTATTTATAGTTCTCTTTTGTATTAAATTATTGTTGAAATTATTGTTGAAATTATTGCGTGAAATTATGATAAATTCTTTGTAACGACTTGGAATCAAATGTAATTTTTAAAATCCCAAAATCCTATGAAATCTCTTAAAAGCTATACGAAGCGAATGTAAAAGATGATATAAATTGTGATATCAGTTTTAACGAATTAAGTGACTAAATTTTTTCCTTGAGACTGACTGATGAACCGTAAATATCTCAGAAGAACAAGCTTAAGGCCTGCAATCTTTGAGATAACGACACTCGGAAATGCTATATACTCTAATGCAGGACAAGAATATTCATTGGTTGCACTACGAACCAAATTCTTCATCAATACATTCATCGGTTTTTTTTTCCTAATTAGAAAAGATGAGGATTGTTTATACTCTTGTCTTGTCCTTGGTGATTACCCTCGATTCTATTGGTGAATATAATAATTTAATATGTCTATAATTTTAAGTACATTTTTTTAAGCTTTACACTTTGTCCGAATTCTAACCCAACTGCTGTGAGAAAAAGATAAGTAATTTCAACCAAAAAACTGCTAATAGTTTCTACAGCTTTTCCAATCTCCCTTCCCCTAATTCTTCGATCCTACCCTGAATTTGTTTCACTTATTTTTCCCACCTTTCATCCCTCACTTTCATTTTCCTCTAACCCTTCCTTAACATCTTTCCTTAAATCTCCAATTTCTCTCAATAGTAGCTTCAACAAAGCAGCTCTACTCGATAGTTCCCTATCATGTCTTTTTTATCTCCCCTTCTATCACCCTATTTTCCTCAAACGTATTACCTTCTTTATCCTTGCAACTATTTCCCTCCTGCGAGCTTTTTTCCTTCTGGTGATCATAGCACCCTTGTACTCCTTTTAAAGGCACTTTGCTAAAAACTTTTTTTCATACTGTCATCCAAATCCCTTTTCTCCTTAACCAATCTTTTAAAATATTTGCACTTCCACGCTATTTCACCTCCTTTTATGTACCCTATATTCTCCTAAATCCAACGTTTTCTCTTTCGGCCTCTCCCAAATGTTTTTACTTTCCCCTGTTACTGTTTTTACTTGCTGCGGTGTAAAGTAGCTTGCTTCACCTTCGCCACGCACGGCTTCCCTGTTCCCCTACTACTATTCTATTTTTCGCTTTTTTCGTTTTAAATCAAACCCCAGATCTTCTTGATAGCATTCACACTTTCTGCTCTTAATTTTCTATCTCCGAATTTCCCCCCTTTCGTCAATACCACATGCAAACCTCCGCACTCGCCTACGTTGTCACCTAACCTCACTTTTCTCCACTGGCAATATGGCGCCAGCGACAAGTACTAAACATTTTTTCATCGTATTTTGTCAGTCTGCTTTTGCGCTTTAGTAATGAGAAATATTTTTTCGACTATTGTCCATCGATTTTCAGTACCCATTTTATAATAAGCACTTTAGAGCTACTTATTCAAATCCTACCCAGATAACATACGTGCCGGCACGTGATCGGCCTGACGGGCTGGAGACCAACGTGCCTGCTAAATGCACGCGTGAGGCCGACAGAATCGGAATGCGACCGAAGGGCGCACAACGGTCCGGCACATTAGACGCTCATCGGTCGTGCAAACGGTGAGGAACAACGGGCCTGCAACTTGCACGACCGCTGCAGACTGATAGGGCGAGTAGATTGAGATCGAAAACGCGCATGCGCGTTTTGGATCAGCTGTTCTTGCCATGTGTCATCTCGTGTGGCGTTCAGCCGTGAATTTTCTCCTCGGATTTAGCGCGGCGTTAGTGAAAAGTGCGATTTTGTTCGTTCCGGATAAATATAAGGATCAACCCAGTGGTGCAAAATTTGAGGTCGTTTTTACGACATTAAAATGTCTTAGAAATGTCTTTACGTCATCTTTACGACACGGAGATACGAGGTCTTCGCGACGTCGTAACGACGTCCTCAAATTTTGTGCCCACTGGGTAATTATACGAACATTTGTTTTGAGTAAGAGCTTGAAAAACCAAAGAGGAAACATGATCTCGTTTTCAGTATCATGGACACATCAAAAAGGAACAATTTATTCGACAAGCATAAAGCGAGGGTCTCCAGCAGTGGCCGGCATTTTACCGGACCGACGGTCATGCAGTTCGCCGGACCGCGTCGCTCCCGCCTGTCAGGCTGGCTATATAGACATCAATGGTGTGCACATTAAAGTGCATATCTGCCGGCACGTCGGTCCGATAGATCGGACCGCGGGCCGGCATATCGCTTGCAGTCGGCGGGCATTTTGCTATCTGGGTACTCACCTACGTTGCGCTCCGAAACGAGTACACTTTGGTTAATTTACCCAAATAATTCTCATTCAAACACGAAAAACCCTCTACCTGTCACTACCGATTTCCATACAGCTTCAACGCCAAACATGCAGTCTTCACATTCATAAGTATATGAACACTAAAGTTTAACAAATCAGAGCGTATAGCCACGTTTTTTTTTCTGTTTCCGCAATCCCGCCGCATATGTGAATAAAAATTGTATTACTCTCTGTAAAAAAGAATCGAAATCAAACTTTTCCAGGAACATTCACCTTTCACGTTTTTTGTTGCAGAATTAAGTTCACAATTTGAGTGTCTACCTAATGGCGACCCTATTCCGGGTGTTCCTCGTAGCGGAGCTTCTCATTCTCCTGACAGATCTCTTCTTCCTGCCAGGCCTCTCTCGCCTGTCAGGCCTCCCTCTCCTGTTAGGCCTCTCTCTCCTGTCAGGCCTCTCTCTCCTGTCAGGTCTCTCTCTCCTGCCAGGCCTCTTACTCCTGCCGAGTCTCCTCTTCGTGATAGCTCCAGATCGCCTCATGCCAAGTCCAAGTCTCCTCCTGCCAGGTCCAAGTTTCCTCTTGTCAAGATTCCTAAAACTGGCGGATTAGAACATATTCGGCTTATTCCACACAGGAATCCGCACCGGCTATTCAAAATTCGAAGATACACTTTTCGTCCCGATAGAACACTTCACTTGAAAGTAGGAAGGAATGGCCTTGGGCCCATGCCAACCAAAGAACAAATTGTGTTATCAACATCCGATGGTGACATCTTTGCAATATTGGAGCGCAATAATAAAATTCTTCGTGGAATATATACAAACAGATATATCACTCACAAACGGGTGAAAGTAAACATCAACAGCGGTGCAGTTGTTGATATGGATGAATGCGAAATCGAGGAAACTCCATTAGGCATGCGTCACCCAATCTCAAAGACTTTTACATTAGTACGTGTAAACAACTTATAAGCCACAATTTCCCACACCATTAATTCAATTTAAAAAATGTAAAACTAGAACGTAATATTGTTTATGATCTGTAGCAGGATCAAAATGTAACGAGTAGGTGGTGATTACAATAAAATGTTAATGTATTATCGTACTCAAGGCTTGAATCTTTTGTCAAACAGATAGAAAAAAATTTCATTTTGTTCCTCTAAAAAAATATTTTACGAGGACAATTATTATAGGCTTATAAGGATTAACCTATAATCATTTTCAAATAGGGGAGACCCGCCTAGAGTAGTCAGGCCAAATTCTCACATTTTTTAAGTGCATCTTTTTGTAACTTTGCTATTAGACGCCGTCAAAATGACGATCAATAGATAATCGTTTTTAAGTGTTACACATTGACATGATAGAATGATTTATTATCAACAATAATTACAATTTATGATAAGCGACTTTCAATTGTACTTTATTGTAGTTAATTTTATTTAGAATTATTCCCTTTTGAAATTTAAGACCTTTTAACTAGTAAAGCTTTCCTTTTATCAATTCTAAGATTATTTAATTTTAATTCGTTCAATTTTTATGTTTTGCAATCTTGAATGTTTTAAATTTTAAACCTTTTCTATTCGAAATTAGTCAATTTTGAGAGCTTCCAACTTCAAACCCTTTCAATTAAAAAAAAAATCAATTTTGTAAACGTTTTTTTTTTTGTAGAAAATGAATCTTCATGATTGAAAAATCATCTTTCTCTTTGAAAATTTAACTATTCTTTAAAAATTCTTTTTTTTTATTGAAAATTAATTTATTGAATTGAAAATTTAACCACTCTATTTCTGGTTAAAAATGAATGTTTTTTATATTAAATTTCAACTATTCTGTTGAAAATTCATGTATTTTGTTGAAAATTCAACTTTTTTGTAGTAAATATTTGTTTCTTTTTAACGGGAAACATACAATTTCCATTTTTGTTGAAAATTGATCTTTTTTACTTGAAATTGTAACTGTTTGAAAATTCATGTATTTTGTTGGAAATTCGTCTTTTTTGGTAGAAAAATAATCTTCTGGGTTGAAAATTCATCTTTTTCGTTGAAAAATCGACTATTTGGTTGAAAACTTATTTATTTTGTTACAAATACAATCTGTTGAAATCCCTTTAAATTTTGTTTAACTTCATGGAAATACGTTGAAACCCCTTGAAATTTTCTAATCTTAGGAATCCTTTCAAATCTTAGAAATTTCTTTTAAATTCTTTTAAATCCGTTGATATGCTTAAAAATCCCGTGAAATCATGAGAAATTCTTTGTGATGATTTGAAATCGAATGTAATTTTTAAACTCCTATGAAAACTCTTAAAACTATTTGAAGCAAACGTAAAAGATTATTTAAATTGTGATATCAGTTCTGACGAATTAAGTGACCTAATTTTATCCTTCAATATAATTTTAATGAAATGTAAATATTCTGAAAGACAAACTTGAAACATTTAATGTCAGAGATAACGACTATAAGAATCGCTATATATTCTGATAAAGCACTACAATGTTCATTGGATACACTGATAACCAAATTCTTCATTAAAATATTGAACAGATTTTCCTTTAATTAGAAAATATGAGGACTTTTGATACACCTGTATTATCGTTGGCGATTATCCTCAATTGTATTGGTAAGTATAATGATATGATATATCTATAATTTTAGGAATACTTATTTTAAACTTCACGAAAATAAGAGTTTGAACGATTTTATCTACTTTCTAACCCAATTGCTATTTTCTTCAAAATTTACTTCAACAAAATAATTTTTCAATTTCGAAAAAATAACTTGTATAAACATAGAATCGATCAAAATAATTGCACACTCAAAAAACGATTTACTTGACCCAACCAAATTTGTTGGTTGTTTTAACCAAATATTTTAATAGATGGAGTGTTTGGTTGTTCAAATATTTCGCCACGCACGGCTTCCTTCTTCCCCTGCCCGACTCACCTATTCTACTTTTTCTGGTTAACAATACTTTCTGTACAAAAAAAATTGAGAAAAACTTTTCCAGGAACATTTCCCAATAAATTGTCCTGAATACTGTGGCTAAAGCTTTCAAGAGGTTTTCCAGGGCAAACTTCCTCATTTTTTCAGTCTTGCCTCGCAATATTTCCTTTTGAAAGAGGTAATTTTCTGTTTCTTTTTGCAGAATTAAGTACCGAGTTCGACTGTTTACCTAATGGCGCTCCCATTCCTGGTGTTTCTCGTGCCGGACCTTCGCATTCTCCTGAAAGCCATCATTTTCCTGCCGGGTCTCGTCTTCGTGAGGGATCCGGATCTTCTCATGTCAGGTCCAAGTCTCCTCCTGCCAGGCCTCTTACTCCTGCCGGGTCTCCTCTTCATGGGAGGTCCAGATCTCCTCATGCCAGGTCCAAGTCACCTTCTGCCAGGTCCCAGTCTCCTCCTGCCAGGTCCCAGTCTCCTCTTGCCAGGTCTACGTTTCCTCTTGCCAAGATTCCTAAAACTGGCGGATTTGAGAATATTCGGCTTATTCCCAACACGAATTCCCACCGGCTATTCGAAATTCGAAGATACAAGTTTCCTCCCAATACACCACTTCAATTAAGAGTAGGAACTAATGGACTTGCACCAATACCAGCCATAGAAAAAACTGTATTATCAACATCCGACGGTGATGTATTTGCCATAACAGAGTATAATAATAAAGTTCTTCGTGGAATGTATACAGACAGGTGTATCATTCAAAGGCGGGCGAAAATAAACATGTACAGCGGCGAGGTTGTCGAATTGAATGAAGCTGAAATCGAGGAAACTCCCTTAGGCAAACGTCAACCAATCGCACAGAATTTTAGATTAGTACATATATACAACGTGTAAACCACAATTCTCCACACAGTTAATTCGAATTAAAAAATGTAAAACTAAAACGTAATATTGTTTGTGATCTGAAGTAGGATCAAAATGTAACGAGTAGGTGGTAATTACAATGAAAATTCAATGTATTATCGTACTCAAGGTTTGAATCTTTCGTCAATGTCCCAGTCTCTCTTTTCCGGAAACAGACAAAAATTTTATTTTTGTTCCACTATTTAAAATATTTTAGGAGGAGAATCATGCCACCTCATTTAACTGCATCTATTTGTTACCATAAATAACGCTTAACATCTTTTATTATTTAATTTTGAATACTTTAAACCTAAAATTACATTTGTAAGAATTCAATTTGACATTATTTGATTTGGAAAGTTTTGGACTTAGAAATGTTGAACACTTAAGGTTTGTAATTTGAAATAAAGTTATAGAATTTTGAAAAATAATTACGCATTGTTCAATTTCAAATGCAAATATTTAAAATTGTCTAATTTGTAAAATATCAATAAGAAATTATGCAATTTTTAATATTCTCGATTTAAAACCGATTAAATATTAACAATTTCAAAATAAAATGCTACAATTTTTAAAGTTATGGATTTTAAACAATACTAGAGCCTTATACGCGCGCTCCGCGCGCGACCAATTTATTTACGTGTATTTATTTTATTTGGAAATGAATTTCAATAAAATACCATGAAATTAATTTTTACTTCAATAATTTTGATTTTTACACGGCTTCGCATGGATACCATCTCACGATGCAGAATAAATAATTCTGTAAAATATTGAGCCTATTCGTTGAAAAATAGCCAGACTCTGAATTTTGAAATCGAAATTGTTTAAATAATTAATAATTCTTGTAAATTTACAAAACATAGTAAGGAGTCACCGGAATGATAATCTTAGTTGACTCCGCAAACAAATTGGTCTGAATGTGTTCATGAAAATTGTTTAAATAATTAATAATTATTGTAAATTTTCAAAGTATCATAGGAAAGAGGTATTTGAAAAACATTCTTTATGGAGCCCGTAAACAAATTGAGCCTATTTAAAAAAAAAATAGCCAAACTCTTGATTTATTTATCAAAATTGTTTAAATAATTATTCATTCTTTGAAATTTTCAGAGCATTATAGCAAAAAATCACTGCAAAGATATTCTTACTTAATTCTATAAAAAATGGAGCCTATTCGTTAAAAAATAACCAAACTCTCAGTTTTTAAATTAAAATTGTTTAAATAATTGAAAATTATTGTAATTTTAGAAAGCAACATAGATAACAGTCACCGAAAAGATATTCTTAGTTGAATTCGTAAACAAAGTCAGCCTATTTGTTGAAAAACAGCCAGATTCTGAATATGTGTATGAAAATTGTTAAAGTAATCAACAATTATTGTAAATTTGCAAAGTAACATAGGAAAGACTTATTTTTAATACATTCTTTTTGGGTCTGTAAACCAATTGAGCCAATTCGTTAAAAATAATGATATTACAAATAATAATTCTTGTAAATTTACAAAGAAACATATAAAATAGTTATCGAAAAGACATTCCTAGTTGACTCCGTAAACAAATTCTGCCTATTCCTTGAAAAATAGACAAACTCTGAATATTTTTAGAAAAATTGTGAAAATAATTAATAATTATTTTATACTTGCAAAGTATCGTAGAAAATATTTATTGGGAATACATTCTTTCTTGATTCCCTAAACTAATTGCTCCTATTCGTTGAAAAATGACCGGGCGCGTAATTTGTTTATGAAAATTCTTTAAATAATTAATTATTCTTGAAAATTTGCAAATCATTATAGAAAAGAGTTATCGGAAAGATATTCTTAGTTGACTCCGTAAACAAATTGTGCCTATTCCTTGAAAAATACCCAAACTCTGAATATGTTTATGAAGACTGTTTAAATAATTAATAATTATTGTAACTGTGCAAAGTATCGTAGAAAAGAGTTATTGGCAATACATTATTGGTGATCCCGTAAACAAATTGGGCTTATTCGATGGATTTGCAAAGCTTCATAGAAAAGAGTCATCTGAAGGATATTCTTAGTCAATTCTGTAAAAGAAATTTAGCCTATTCGTTGAAAAATAGCCAAATCTTTGTTTATGCAAATTGTTTCAATTATTAATAATTATTGTAAATACCACGCTGAAAAACCCAGTTCTCGTCAGATCACTGAAGTTAAGCAGCGTTGGACGCGGTTAGTACTTGGATGGGTGACCATTCAAGAATACTGACATGAGTGCTGTTGGCACATCGTGGGTGTGGTGAGCCCACACTTGTAGTTATTTATAACTACAAGAAAAACCTAGAAACACTACCCGAATCGGGTAGTGTCACGCCTACCCTGAAAGGGAAATGGTTTAATGGTATATATATACGAAGCAACATAGAAAAGTTTCATCAGAAAGACATTCGTAGTTGACTTTGTAAACAAACTGTACCTATTCCTTGAAAAATAGCCAAACTCTAAATATGTTTATGAAAATTGTTAAAATAATTAATAATTATTATATATTTGCAAGCTATCGTAGAAACGAATTATTGGAAATACATTCTTTCTTGATACCCTAAATTAATTTATCCTATTCATTGAAAAAAGGCCAAGGTCCTTCTGAAAAGTTAAACATTTTGAAATATAAATGAACTATGACTAAAACGTTAAATCGAAAATGAATCTTTCAAAATACGAATAAAATATTTAAAATGTTAATTAAAAGCAATACAAAATTTATATTTATGCATTTTCTAATTATTATTTGTTTAAAACAATTAATTTGCATATTTTAAACATTTTAAATAAGCGCGCGCTATACAGCCAATCAGAAATTCGGCGCGACGCATGCGCAGTGCGGTTGGGGAGCAAGATTGGGAGCACTGGCCGAAAGAGATGAAAGGGATTGGATCATGATCCAATAAATACATGGTCTAGCCACGCGCAAGTAAAAAAAACTGAGTCAATCAGAACCAACCGCTTAGTTTCGCCATTTTGGATAAGTAAGGCGGCAAATGTAAGTGATTTTCAAATTAAAATTTTAGAATTAAATTTTTTTTGTAATTTTGCTGTATAGAAATATGTCAATACTAATAAAATGTATTGTAATGTTGAAGATGGGTAAAGGATAATACGGATCAAATATAATTTCAGGTTACGTGTTTCATAACCTCTTCCTGCTGACCAAAACTGGCATATGTGTATAGAATAAAATAAAACTGAAGTCAACTGGGAATGTTCTGAATTCTGAATGAATAAAATTATATAATGCAGTAACCACGACATATCGAATAATAATGATGTTTTATTTGTTTACAAATATTTCTTCCTCAGTTTTGGAGGAAAATTTGATCGAAAGATATATTTAACATTTATTTATAATTATCGATGTTCTTGTTTACTCTTCTTATTAAAATTTTAACGTTCGTAATATAAGTAATATATGAAGGGTGGAAAGACAGAAGGTGGAAACTGATAACTTTTTGAAAATGGGGTTTATTGTTAGAAAATTCTCAAAAATTGAAATACACATAGAGTTAAAAGTATTTGCTCGAAATCGTATTTTTGATGGTAACAATACCTTAAAGTTTGATCATCATATCCATTAAAAGTAAAGGCTTTCTTGATCAAGCTATTTTTTATATGTACAAAAGGCATGTATTTCAATATCTTCATAGTTGAACAGCATAAAATGTTAATTTTATTATTTATCACTACCTGAATGCGAAAAATCGTCTGTCGCACGGTGACACCGTCTCATTGAAAATTAATTTTTTGGGAAGTGAATAACTTTTTCCGATAAAACTTTCTCCGTGTTCATCAACTGAACATCTCGGGGACGTCTAGCCATTTAAAAAATGAAATGAAAATTACACTTTTTGTCACGATTTTAAGACGATTTTACAATACCAAAAAATTCTAACCTCAAAGGCAAAACTCAGTTTTCTCAGAACTGAATGTTTTTTGTATTAAGGGCATGTGACACAGCGAAATACCTATATTGCCGACCTCACTT
>CAKNYM010009199.1:0-11453 GCA_932195095.1 Andricus curvator | reverse complement strand
GGCGCAAAACAAAAAATAGAAATCGCAAAATGTGAGAGTTTTAATCTATGAGTGCGTGACCTACCTTTTTGTTGACAAGTTGCAGATGTCATCCAACATAAAATTTCTTTCAGGTTGTTCTTTTTCTAGGTCGATTTAATCCTTGTGGTAACAGGGCTCCAGCCTGCTGAATTGTTGTCCTTGATTTTGTCCTCGGTAGATCTTCTTTTCCAGATGTTGTGATAGCAGGGCTCCAGCCCGCTGAATTGATGTCCTTGTATTGGTTCTTTTGTAGGTCCCCTTTCAAGATGTCCAATTACGTTGACCTTGTAATTGATCCTGGGTAATTTCTTCTTGGTATTCAACAAAAAATTTTGGTCAATAGCATTGATTTATCCTTTAAAATGTTGACCTGATGGTAACGGAGGAATGAGTTCTTCCACAGACTCTCGTTATCCACCTTGATCCTTATTTAACCGAGGAAAACCGTGGCAGTCAAAAAACCTCTGCCAGGATCCTTCAGTTCCAATATAACTATTAATTTTAGCCGAACTGGTTTTAAGTTCTGTATTTTATTTTGGGAATTTTAGAGTCGTACTAAGGAGCTACTATAAATATACCCCTTTATTGACTCAGCTTAAAGGATTCGATTCCCAAACTATAATTTGTAGTTATGCCAAATTGGATTTTATTTTTGAAATTTTAGAGTCGTACTGAGGAGCTACTAGATCCACCCCTCAGCAACCCCATATTGCCAAAAAATTTCTCTATAAGTCCATGGATTCTGCCCAGAATCCTCTGCAGGTAATTACCAAAAGATTCCAAAAATTGATATTTCAATCCAAAATACTAAAACGATTACAACTCTACGTTGATAGTCCCAAAACCGGATCCAGATTATCATTGCTGAAAAATTCACAAACTTTTCTTCACTAAATTTTATTATTCTTTTCACTTTACCTTTTAGAGGCGTGACCATTGAACAACACTTTCATTGTTTCTCACTTAATTAAAATTTTAATTTTCACTCAAAATATTCAAAATATATATTTTCCTTTAAAATCCCAATTCCAGGTTCCAGAATTCCAGAATCCGACCGCTGTCACCAAAAATTATGTTACGTCCTGGGCCAGTCCTGGCCCTCTATTGTCGCTCCGTTGAAATTTCTAAATACCGCCAAGTTTAAATGAATTTAAACTTATTCATTATGATGGAAAACTGGGGCACTTTACAGAAAATTATAACACTGATATTTTCAATATAAAATTCCGCAAAGGCAAAAACCGAACCGATATAAATTCGGGCTTGAGCTCAAGACGAATCTGCTCTCGGCATCAGTTTCGGCCCTCTTTTATGAACTTCCTACTCGTACAGGATTTTATTGATCGACATGGGACCACGGTCCCTGAGTCATGGATTTTTACCATCGTAAATACATAAGAATTCGTCCAAAATTTTCTCCCCTTTGAAAGACATCAACTTTTAGCCGCAGTAAACACTCAGGAATTCGCCTAGAATATTCTCCCCTTTTAAAGTTTTCTTTCAAATAACACCTACGCATAGAACAACCCTAATCAATACCCAAGTCGGCCCCCTAATTTGAAAGGCACCCACGCAAACCAACCTCAATCATTAAATGAGTCAGTCCCACATTTCCTGATTATGCCTCTAAATTCATTATTTTATACCTAATTTTCCCTCGAGAATACTCGATAGCCTATGTTAGATGATATCAGCCACGTACCAAACCCTTGACAAATAATCCTGTACCCTTGTTTGAATCCAAGCTACCCTCGCTTATACATCCCACGCTCTTTCAGATATCCTAATTTATTACTTTATTTTTCTCCTAAAATTCCTAATGAGTGACTTTCCTAAAGCTGTAATAATTTATTGCCTTGTTTTTGTCCCAACATTCCTAACAAGTGACTTTTCTAAAGTTCTAGAAATTTGTTTCAAACTAAATCCGAAATTTATCAAATATTCAAATTTTCCGCTCATTCTTGGTTATTTCCATGATAATGTAGGTTCCTATCATTCCTATATAGTTGTTGCTAACTTCTCGCCATAGACCATAGAAATTTCCAAAAGTGAAAATTGCATTCCGTCACAATAGGACATCACATTTTCTGCCATATCGAGGTGCTGCCCTCACCGTACTACGAAGTCGAGAGCTGGTTTTCTCATTTTTCATAAAATATGACGGTAAAGCAGTTGAAAGATTTTTTAAGGTTAGAAAAGTTTCACATGTATCGCTTCATAAACAAAACACCGCACTTCCGAATATAATAATTATTAGTGCAATGTCGAGGCACGCCGAAATTAGATATTTGGAATAAATAATTAAAAATTAATAATGACAGAAGCACTGATATGATGTTAATAAATAAATTGAATTTTGAGAGTAATACCCTCAAAAAGATAATTATGTTTATATTTTTGTTAAATATTATTATAATTTCTAATACGTTCATGTTTCTATAAATGATAGGTACGATTTTTTAAATTATAATTTTTTGCACTTTGAAGTCTAATTTTCATTATTAGTCTGAACCGAAATTTGAGTGCATTTAAGAATGTACAGAATTTTTGCAAATTTGAAGCTTGAGACAGGTTTTTTGCATAGTCTTTCAAACAAATTACAAAAAACGCTCTCAAAAATCGAATTTTTAATTTAAAAAGAAAAACTAAGACAAAAATTCGAGATAAATCAGGGCTGAAAAAACTTTTCTTTGATAAATATTTTTTGAAATTAAAATAATAAAATTAAATTTAAAATTTTTTAAAATTCAAAATGACAATAATTTAAAAAAATATATATTTCTGGATGAAAATTTTTTGTTGAAAATGTACATAGTATTTTTTTAAATTACAACAAAAATGTTCTCAAAAATCGAATTGTTAATTTTAAAAAAACTTCGAGATAAGTTAGTGCTGATTTGAATCCTGAAAGTTTGTTTGGAAAATATTATTAGCTTCGAAGAAATTTTACGGAGAAATTTTTGTTCTGTTTGAGGCGCACGTGTTTTTACATTAATTTGTTTATACGATTTTTATTTTAACTTCAAACAATAATTCAATAAAAATCTAAATATTAAACAAAAATTTCTTTGATAGAAAAATATTTTATTATGGTATTTTTAATAAATAAATAATATTTATTAGGAAATATTTTTTTAATTATTAAAATTCTACAATTTTATAATTAAGGAATATTCTAGTTCGGATATTTTATAATCAGGCAATTTTATGTCGGGAATTTTTAAATTCGGTAATATTATAAACTCTTCGGGAATTTTCCAATTCGGAAATTTTATCGTTTTTGGAATAACATTCAAGAACAGTGTCAAGAATTTTATTTTTGGGGATTTTAATGTCGTCCCTAGAAGTACAGCAAATTTTCAGAATTTGAAATTTGCTATTTCATAGAATTATTTTCTTCACTTGTGGTTTTAACATTTTTTCAAGCATGCGTGGAATTTTTAAGTATGAAAATACACTACAGAAAAAATTGACAATTACATACAATTTGGCATTAAATACCAAATTCCGAATTTTGAAAATTTGCTGTAATTCTAATTTCGATCCTGGATCTTGTCGATTTTTCTACTGTATTTATTTTTTAAATTTATTATAAAAGCATTTTTAAACCACAAATTCTTATTTATCTTATCCCATTAAATACAAAAATTAAAAAATTCACTGTATATCCAATTTTTATTCCTGGGTATTGGCGATTTTTTTCCTGGTGCATTTTGGTCACTGGAAAACGAGGGTGAATTAAATAGGAATTATCTCTTAGAAAATAACTGTTTAAACCCCGAAAAAAATAGATACTTTTTTGACCTCTAGGTATGTAAAAAAGTTTTAACTTTAGAAAATTAAAAATCTCTGCAAACAAGAAATTTTGTTAACACTTTTTTACCGCGAATAACCAAAGTGTATGCAAAGATATTATATATATTTGCTGTACATATGTCTATCGATTCCCAAAAAGTTCAGTTATTGGTACTGAAATTTCAGTACACACAACAATGGTTTCAATTTCCCCAATAGTCTGACACTAATATATCGCTAAATTGTTCTGCAGATTTCAATTTTAATTTGTATTCTTCTCAATTTTGTATTTAATATAATTTCTATTTTAATATAGTTCAATATGTTATTTGAAAGACCCGACGTTTGTCCTTTCTAATATCTTGTAGATTTTTCTATTAAAGAATAAATCTGATGCAAGTTTCATTGTTTAAAAATAAGTAAGATCTAAAACTTTGATTTTCAATTAAATATGAGTCTGATACTTTCAATGAAAATCGAGTGGTTTTATTTCTACAAGTCTATTTCTACTGAAAGTATTAGAGTCTTATTTAATTGAAAATAAAAATGTTAAGTCTTACTTAGTTTTAAGCAATGAATCTTGAATCAGATTTATTCTTTAATAGAAAAATCTATAAGATATTATAAGAAGAAACGACAGATTTTTCAAAAAAAAAATCTTGAACTATATTAAAATAGGAATTATATTAAATAGAAAATTTACAAGAATAAGAAATTTTAATTTAATTAGAATTTAATTAAAAAACTAAACATTAAATATTCGAGGGGAGTTAACCACATGCAATTTTTATCTTTATCAGAATTTAAAACTTCAAAGAAATCCAAACAGATTATAATTAATTCAAAGTATTCAAAGAATCCCATAAAAATCAAAAGCAGTAGGAACTATAAACCTTATAGGGTGCATCTCAGCAACTAAGGCTTCGATTATGATATTACTAAAAAAAAAGGTGTGTCGTTGACAAGAATGTTCTTAAACGGTTTTTATGTTATCATGACCCCAAAGTAAAATTGTGAAAGTCCTAGGACCCAATGTTTGGCCATTTTTGAGAAAACATCCTTTCAAGTTTTCAGGACCATGAGACACATCGTTCGTCGCCAATTTATATACTTGAGAAATATCCTCTTCCAACTTGTCCGAAATTCCAGGTGGTAGCGCACCTGGTTTTTAGACGTAAGGTTCGGGGCTGAATTCCCGCTGCTTGTAGTTTTTTCCAGTTTTAAAAATATTTTTATTAGAAAAAATATCAATATATTCAATTCCCTTCTAATATTTTTTTTTCATTTATGCAAACATTAATAGTTTAAATGCTTTTTTAAATGAAAGACTCGCTTTTTCGAAATATTGTCGTTTTTTAAAAAAAAATCTTTTGCATGAATTAATTTATTTATTTATCAATAATTCATATTTTTATATTATTTTATTTTTTATGATTTTTATTCCGTTTATATTCTGATTTTGAATATGTTTGCGAAATTTAAACAAATTTATTAAATTAATAACATTCATAGAAAATAAATTTGTTTGCGAAACAAGTTCGAAAAAGCGAACTATTTTTCATTGAAAAAGGAACATTTAAAATGTTTATTTTTGCATACTTGAATAAAAGTTTATCAGAGAATTGAATATATAAATATTTTAATAAATAATAAGTCAAATATTTGGCCCTAGGTATTTCCAAATTTTACTTTGGAGCCCAGATCTTTATTTACCAAAATTATTAATCCACACAGAAAACACACGACCGGGCGCTCCCTTGTAAGATATATATTTTTGTGAATAATCCTTGTCGATTATATCTCAGTAGTATAAATATGTTTAAAAATGTGTATTTTTGTTTTTTTTTGTAGAACTTTATAAGTGAGAAATTGAAGTATAATTAAATTTCTCATCGGTAACATGTCCCCAAATACAAATTCGGAAACTGAAATTAAGCAAAAGAATTCCAAAGAATTCAATAATTTTTTGCGAACCGTAAAATGCCCGGGCATTTTTTTCCTCGATTAAAACGACCATCTGAATTTCTTAGCCTTCTTAAAATTATTATATTCATTGGTATTTTACTGTAAAAATACGAGTAGTTCTACTTTTTCGTACTTGTGCAAAATTTCCGACCCAGGATTGAAAACAATTTTAATTTGATTTGTTTCTTCAAATTAATGTTTGTGGAACTTTTGTGATAACAGAGAAAAACTATCCAATTAGGGGTTTTAAGGGTTTAAAAATGGTGTTTCGTTTTTCATAGAGTCCTCTAATAAGTAAAGGAAAAAAAAATTGATAGAACCAAAAATATGTACTTTATAGAGATGAACAACTTTTATTGAAATAATTTTCCAATACCAGCAACAATCTTGAAGTAAATCAAGAAAAACATGTCTTTCCCGGTTTTTCGGGTTCACATTTTATACAGCTGGTTTTTAGGTAAGAAGGTGAAGAGTAGGATCACAGGGTCTTTTCTTTTCTCAAATTAGTAATTTACGCTACGCCCGACAACTGATATAACCCCTCGTATCAGCCCTTATGTAAAACTTACTTTTAGACATATTTAATAGGGTAATGATATGGTGGAATAAATTCTTTCAAATACAATTAATGTAAATACCATATACAATGCAATATGAAACACTTTTAATTCCTGAGATTTCAAGTCGAAACATATATTGAATTTTGAACAAACAAGATTAATTTTCTTATCAGAAAGACGAATTTTCAACAAAATCATAAATTTTCTACCAAGTAGTTGAATTTTCAACTTATAAAGGGTACATTTCTAACCAAAAATGGATAAGTTCAATTTTCAGATAAAAACAAATAATTTTGAACCAAACCACCGAATTGTCAACAAAGAAAGTTAAATTTTAAACCAAAGAGGTGAATCTTGAAAAAATATGAATTTTGAACAAACATGAATTTTCAACCAAATACATTAACTTTCAAAACGAAAATATGATTTTTTAACCAAAGAATTAATTTTCTACAAAAAAGTTAAATTTTCAAAAACATACTTTAATTTTTAACCAAATAGTTAAATCTAAACCAAAATATGAATTTTTAACAAAAAAGTTCATTTTCAACCTTATACTTTAATTTTCTTTCAAATTGTTGAATCCTTAACCAAACCAGACTAATTTTGACTCAAACAGTTACATTTTTAATAAAAAAGGATGAATTTATAACCAAAAAGATTAATTTTCGACCATAAAGACGAATTTTCAAGAAATTACATGAAAATGCCAAAAAGTTGAATTTTCAGCTTATAAAAGGATACATTTCTAACAAAAAATGGATAAGTGCAATTTTCAGATAAAAAAATTAATTTTTAACAAAAAAACGAATTTTCAACAAAATAGTTACATTTTCAACCAAACAGATAAAATTTCAACTAAAGTGATAAATCTTTTTAAAAAAATTAATTTTCAACAAGAGTTCAATCCAAAAGATGAATTTTTAACCCAGATGATTAATTTTCTAAAAATGGAATGTTTAAATTGTCAACCAAAGGAGGTGAATCTTAACGAATATGAATTCTTAACAAACTAGTTCCACTTTCAACCAAAGTCGTTCAATTTTCAAACAAAATGATGAATTTTCCAGCAAAAAGAATATTGCTCTACAAAAAAAGATGAGGTTTCAACAAAATTGTTGAATTTCAAAGCCAAAAGGATGAATTATCTATAAAACGGTGGAATTTCCAACCCAAAATATATGAAAAAATCTAATAAAATAAAAAATAATTCTATTATACAATTGTATTGTTTAATTATAATTTATTTAATTCGTAATCAATTACACAAACATAAAAATTTACGAATTATTGTTTACTTAATATAATAACCGTGAGGGAGGTGGTAGCGATTCTATAAAATGTAACTCTACATCTAAAAACTCTATATCACTAATTCTACACGCGAGAAATCTACACAATCATATTTATTAAACAAATTGATTATTTTCAATTTCAACTCAATATGGTTATGAATCCTACACCGTAAAATTCTATACAAAATGATACTTCAAATTTTGTGAATTTAAATAAACTCTACACAATAAACAAAAATTCAGCTCAAAATATTTTAATAAATAATTTTTTGAAAATTTCAATTATTTTGTGTACAAATTTACGGTGTGTAATTTTACAGTGTTGAGTTTACATTAAAAACATTTCATTTGTTTAATAAATATTCTTGTGTATAGAGTTTTCGCATGTAGAATTAGCGGTGTAGCTTTTGCAAAAGTAGAGTTTCATTTAGTAGAATTTCTACTGCCCCTTTTTCAAAAGAACAATTTTCTGCATTATTATAAAAATTGACTTTAGTCAAATAATAGAGTATTTAAAAAAATGTGAATAATACAATCACAAGTTTATTAATTATTAGTTCCTATTAAAAATTTGTCACTTGCATTATTTATGAACAGTTAATTTTAATTGCAATATAACTATAATCTTTTCCATAAAAAATGTAGCAGCTGAAAATATTTATTGCGAAATAATTACATTTTAATTAAACTCAAGCGTACATTTTATCTTTTACACATTTCCTTAATGCGTAATTTATTCGAATAATTGAAAATAATAGTTTCAAAAATCTTTGATATAAAATTTTTATTTTATATTTTCAAGTATGTACCGACTGAGTATCGGCTATTCGAAGGACTTGTTCTGAGGGTGAAGAGAGCGGGGGCAAAGAAGTTCGTGGGCGCAATATGCGGGTGCCGCATCTAGGCTTATAATATCTTTGGCGGTGGGCACTAGTATTGGGATCTGAAATACAACGATACGCCAACTGGTGGCCAAATGTAGTACTAAAATAACGGGGTCGTATTACAGGTTTTACTACATGATCCATTTGAATTTTATGATCAAAATTATTATTAGATTAATATTTCGTTCAGTTTAAAGCAATATAATCAATAAGAAATTTAATTAGCACCAGTAGACAAGTTTGGATTCGTGTATTTGGGCCTCATAAAGTTGAGAAAAGCGTTTTTTCCTTCTTGTCTTCATTAGACATATCATCATATCTTTAAAAAATAATGATTTTCTGACTGGATGATACTGTTTTCTTTTACTTTAATATAACAACACAGGTGAGGAACAACTTAAAATAAGTCATTATATCCAATTTATATCCAAATGATGAATTATTATCGTCGTTATTATAGAACACATAACCTAAAATTATGTTCCGTATATCACTCATTTATATTATTTTAAGTAAAATCTCACTTTCTACCTAATTAAGGTATTTTTATGTGAGAAGTGTACTAAAACTCACTTACAAATAGAAAATTGTCCACTTTTCAAGGATATGTGTCCAATGTATTTATCGTAAAAACTAGATGAAAGCCACTTTTTTTTACGTTATGAGAGGGTCTGGAATTTTCACAGAAAACGTAATTCATATTCCTTTATAATATATTTTTAAAGTTTCTAAAGTACGACTACCTAGCCATGCTCAACCCTCTCCTTAAACAGAGCCTTAAATAATAAATAACAAACCATTTTTCACGAGAACAATACACTGAATGACGATTCCATCAACTTATAATTGATATTTGTTCTAAATTTATAATATGTCCAACGTGCACAATTTTTTGTCCTTTCTTAAAATATCTACTCTAAACATTTTTGCAGATTCTGACTCCCAGTTCTTCGAAATAATTGCAAAATAAATAAAAAACCCTTCGCATCGAATGTAATAGAGTTAAAGTGACCCCGTTGTTGCCTCCATATTGCCTAGCACGTCACGCTGTGACGTCATGATTTCAGATCCCAATTACGCTAACTTCAAAAGAAAACATTCGTATCTTATTTATGAAAAAAGTTTGAAGTGAAAGAAATATGGCATTGTGGGACGCTGTAAATTTTAGATTTATAGAAGCCCTGACGGACCGAACGAATGGAACGGATACGCTATAGCGTATCCTTATAGTATCCACATCGTATCCTCTCCGTATCATGCAAGAAAAACTCATTAAAAAAGAAAGATTAACATTTCACTTGTTGAAATTCGGATTCTACGTGAAATTTTGAGTTAAAAGGTCACAGAGTAATCGCAATAGTTTTTCTTGCAACATTAAAAACTTTAAAAAAATATAATACTTATCGATGACGTGCGTTGAAGGCGACTTCAAACGCATTGTCGTTCAGTAGCAGTTAATAGGCGTTATCCGTCGACGATGCGTTTGAAGTCGCCTTCAGCCCACGTTATCGATAAGTATTATATTTTTTTAAAGTTTTTAATGTTGCAAGAAAAACTATTGCGATTACTACGTGACCTTTTACCTCAAAAATTCACGTAGAATCCGAATTTCAACAAGTGAAATGTTCATCTTTCTTTTTAAATGAGTTTTTCTTGCATGATACGGAGAGGATACGATGTGGATACTATAAGGATACGCTGTAGCGTATCCGCTCCGTTCGTTCGGTCCGCCAGGGGTAGTATAACATTTTTCATTAAAATAATTTGATGTTCACTGCTATTTCCATGAACATTGCTCCAATAACTTCGCAATACTACTTCGCGATATATATTTGCGGGTCAGATGGCGCTGTTGTCAATGCAAAAGTACGGAGGGTCCAGAGACAGTGTGGCAACCTAGCCGGATGTCGCCCTTTTGCGAAAGGATGCCACCATTTTACGTCTAGGTTTTCTATAGTGAAGTATATCTATATATACCAAAATATCTATGAGAAAACTGAGCCAATCAGCAAGAATGACACTAGGTTGCCACACTGTCTCTGGAACCTCTGTATGTGAAAGACAAGCTAATTCGATCGCATGAAATAATCCGATCAGTCCCATCGGCTTCAGTAGGGTGGCTCTTATTTTCAAAGATTGAATTTTCTTCACGCTACCCTCCAGTTTGGTTCAATTTTATGTAGAAATAATTTCTACAAAAGTTGAGCTTAATCGGACTAAGGGAAAGGGTGCCCCCTGGGCCCTTGAACATAAAAAAACCATATAATTGAACAAAAACCAATTTTATTTGTTTATTTTGCAAAGTTTAATTATGTAAAAAAATTGTATACAAAAGTTGTAGATCTACTCAAAATGCACATATTATTATCCAGGACTTTTTCTCGTATGACTAACCTTTTCCGGGCAAAATTCGAAAATCATTCGTTTTTACTACAAATCTTGACGCTTAGACAATGACTCTTTTTTATAACCTGAGAACTTTCGGCGATAGTCACTCACAATCTGAAGCACATACTGTTTCTGTTGTTCGTTTTTCGTAAATAATGTATTATATTCTTGCATAACCCAGATAACAATATGCAATCATGTCGCATGCACAATGCGCGCATCTCGTGAGGGTTTATCGTCAATAAGTGTCTGCATTATGCGACGCACTTGTGGCCGCATATGCGACGCATATAGTACGCACGAGATGAGCGCACGCGTATGTGGATATCGTGCGATTTGCGGTTTATGCTTGAAAGTGCATAAATGAACTTCGGTAAATAATTAAAAACTAATTCTCAGTATTGAGAAACATTATTTCATTTATTTGATCAGTTTGACAATATTTTGCAATCGCTTGTGAGTCTTTTAATTTCTTTAAATACAACAGAAAATAACGAAGTTATAGGAACACATAATATACATATAAAAACTACCTAAAGTACGTA
>CAKNYM010009196.1:0-12910 GCA_932195095.1 Andricus curvator | reverse complement strand
AAATTGCAACTGCGTTCTGAAAAATTGTTTTTTTTTTTTTTTGGCTTGAAGATGTAAATATATGGTTAAAATTTCGATAATTTTGTTGAAAATTCGGCTCTATTGTTGAATTTTTATCTTAAGAAATGTATGTAAAAATGATATTATTATTATTTTTATGAACAATATTCTTCTTTAGTAAAATTGTTGTAATAAAAGCGTTTCGAAGCGATTTTTTTTCAATCTTTCGAGGAATAAAATGAATATTTATAGGTCGACCAAGGTTAATTTCCTTTATAAAATTTGGATTACATCGCATTTTTTCCAGTTGTTTTTACTATAGTCCAATTTAGTTTTGTATCTTTGGCGAAGGAATCCGTTCTATAGTTTGACAAATATTCTTTATAGATTAATATTTTGTACAGAAAATTACCTTGATCTTTAAACTCTTTTGCAATCCCTTTAAAATCTTTAAAATCAAGTAAAATCCCATAAAATGGTTCAAATCCTTTAAATCTTCTGTAAATCTCTTAAAATGACTTAAAATATAATTCCATCAAGTCACCTAAAATCTGGTGAAATCCTTTAAAATCTCTTAAAATCCCTTAAAAATCCTGAAAGTCACTATACAAATCTTTTAAAATCCCGGGCAACGCTAGGTAAATTTCTGCTAGTAAATAAATACAAATAAAATGGTTTTGGGAACTTTTTTCATATTCTTAATACAATAAATGTAAAAAAAAGTTCATCAGACTGAACGTCTGAAACTTCAACCCAATGCTATGAACTATTCCCAAGGCGGCAGAGCTGAAAAAGAAATGGGACTAACGAAACAGATAAAAAGTAATGAGTAAGAAGTGAAAAAATGTGGAAAATTAAAATTCACGAATTATTTAATTTTCCATAACTCTTAAATTCTCAACATTTATATTCATTTAATTTCAAATTATCGAATATAAATATTTTAATTATAATTATTTTGACTAACATAATTAATTAATCGATTAATAAATTATTGCGGCTAACCAAAAATACCCAAAAAATAAATACCATATACACAAATAGATGAAAAATAAAAATACCTAATTATAAAATTGAATACAATTATTTTTATTTAAATAATTAGGTAAATTAATTATTGAATATATATATATATATATATATATATATATTAAATAATTAGGTGAATTAATTAATATATATATATATATATATATATATATATATATTTTCGGTTTCGGTTTCGATTCCTTTGGAATAGAACCGAAGGGCCTATGACAAAGCCACCGAACGCGTCCTCGGGTTGCGGATAGAGGGTTCCTGTACCAAGGGTTTCTGCTGAATATGGTTACAATAATTAATAAGCAGTCGCGGACAATTTTCCAGGGATGGTCCCGAAGGAATAACTCCTAAGCGGAGGCGTAACAACCGTGCCGAAAGCTGAATGGCACCTGGGTTAGGTGTCTCAAACGGTGACTCTGGGATACCGGGCGACCTCTCAGAGTATGCAGCCTTATCCTTGCACGCGATGCTCTACAAGGACGGACTAACCCTTTCCCTAGCTGCTCGTGGGAACAACAATGAAACCACCAAAACACCAAAATGTTGTAGAGGAGGTTCAAGACAATCGAACGCGCAGAGCATCCGACAATGGGTCGGCAAACAATGCCGATCAGCCTAGAGTTCGGGGTGCTGAAAATAATTTAGATGGAAACACGACGACGAAACGGCGAAACGCCCACATTGAGTGGACGGATCGACACAGGGATGACGTGCTAGACTGCTACGATGCCAGCATTATCCCTGTTCGCGGAGGCTTTATGGCGCGTATGCACACTCTGTGGTACCAGAAACACCCAGAGCTTCAGCACGTTTCGCATCAGTCTTTGCGAAATCAAGCCGACTACCTCCGGAAAAATGGATATGTACGCGGAGCGCTTCCCCAACCGCTGCTTTATGAAGCTGCAGACGAAGATGAGGAAGCGACATTGAGACCAACCACAGAAAGCAGGCACCTTCTAAGAGATGATCGCAATTTCATTACTAGAAGGAACATTAACATGCAAGTTCCTCCTAAGCCCCAAGATCTGGCTGAAATGGATGCCTTCCTTCGTGGAGATATCTCGCAAGAGTCCGACCTCTGGACCATCAATTGCTCAGTTTATGGTGCTGCGAGAACTTTAGCTGATTCAAATCGAAGGCTGAAACCAACGATGGATCAAATACCAAAAGACGCTTGCATCAACTGAACAAGAAGATTGGATGGGCAAGACAGAATGCGTCCCGTGTTCAATGTGTGATTGACTACATAACATCTGGTAGACCGTTTACGGAAAAGGTTCGAAAGTTCGCCCAAGAACTAAGGATCTTGAATCACACACTAAACAAGTCAAAGCTACTGACAATCAAGCAGCATATTGTTGACAAAATACGGCTGTTATCTGACGCAAGGAGGAGAATACAGAAGAGGGAGAGATGGATCAGGGAGAATCAACAGTTTCTCGCTGACCCATCGCGCCTCTTCAGCGATCTACCTGTTTCTGTAAAAAATCCACCCAAGCCCAAGGAGGTAGAGACTTTTTGGAGAGAGGTGTACAAGATCCCGAAAACACTAGAGTTGAAAGAAGATACTGAAAATATCATCCGCTTCAAGGAGTTTTGCGACAACCTCATAAAATCTGAGGAGGAATGTCCATCAATCACTGCCGAAGAGGTGAAAAAAGCACTTACAGGCACGAAGAACTTTTTCGCTGCTGGACCAGATTGTATCAAGAACTTTTGGTGGAAGAAGTTTACTTTTACACACCAACATTTGGCCCGCATATTCACCTCATATTTAAAGTCGAAGACGCCCATTCCGCAGTGGCTGGTGTTAGGACGCACTATACTCCTTCCAAAAAAAGGCAACTTGTCCAACCCAGAGAATTACAGGCCAATAACTTGTTTGAACACGCTGTATAAGATCTTTACAGCTGTCCTCAACAACAGGATTGTTCGACGAATTGAGCCTGTATGGCGAGAGATGTACGAACAACGTGGCTCGAAAAAAGGTGTAGCAGGCTGTCGAGAGAATATGCTGATTGACAGGTGTGTCTGTAAAGACGCTGCAGCCCATCAGCGCGTCCTGTCAATGGCCTGGATTGACTACCGGAAAGCTTTCGATTCAACCTCTCATAGACTTATCATCTGTCTGTTGGAAAGCTTGAAGGTACATCCACACATAGTGCGATGCATAGAGAGATTGATGCCTCTTTGGAAAACTAGATTTACTATCTCATCTAGAAATTATCGTGTGACAAAGAACAACGTCACCTTCCAGAGAGGCGTCTTTCAAGGTGATACCATGAGCCCTTTGCTTTTTTGCATCAAACTTTTGCCTCTATCTCTCGCACTACGAAATTCTCCTGGATACCTCTGTGGCAACACTAATCAGCGCGAGCATAAGGTCACTCATGTATTTTATATGGATGACCTGAAGATCTATGCCTCTGGTAGAAGCAAAGTTCAAACTGCTATAAATATTGTCAAGAACTACACAGGAGAGATTGGGATGGACATTGGCTTGGACAAGTGTGCCAAAATTTATCTGAAGAAAGGAAAGATTACTGGCGTTCCCAAGGACCCTGAGCTTGTGGATATAAGTGTTATCAGACATCTTAATACTGGAGAGACCTATACATACCTGGGCGTGCCTCAAAACCGCATTCAGGACGTAACATCAGTGAAGGAGTCTCTCCGAAGCAGATACAAGCATCTTCTTCGACAGATTTGGTCTTCCAATCTGTCGGCGTTGAACAAAGTATCTGCTACTAACATGCTTGCCGTCCCGGTTCTACTCTACTCGTTTGGGGTAGTTCAATGGACGAAGAACGAGCTTAAGGCCCTTGATGTCATTACACGTAAGGTCATGCATATGCATAAAAGCTTGCATATCAATTCGTCAGTTCCGAGATTATATATTTCACGCCGTCAAGGTGGACGCGGACTTCTGAATCTCCAGTGTCTAAATAACCGGATTGTTCTAAGTACAGCTTACATCGTTGCGAATGGCAGAGATCCTCTCCTAAAGATGGTCAGGAACCACAAGATGATTGGCGAAGGAGCGTTCCTTTACAAAGCCGCGGAGCAAGCGGCCGAGACCCTTGGCCTGAATTTTAACATCAGAAGTGAGGAAAGTGCATTACTTCATCTAGATGCTTCACTTCTAAAAACCAAAGTGAAGAAAGCAGAGGTTGCAAATTTTCACCAAGAGCTACTCGACAAGAAAATGCACGGAAACTTTCACAGAAATGTAGAAAAACAGTCCTTGTCGAAGGAGCAAACTTTTGCTTTCCTCAAATCATCAGGGCTTAATTCAGGTACAGAGGGTTTTATTTTCGCATGCCAGGACGGTGTCATTTCCACCTTAGCATACCGTGAGCGCATTTTATGTCAAGAAGTTCCCAGTGATAGGTGCAGAGCGTGTCATGCACACGCTGAGTACCTAGAACACATACTATCAGGGTGTCCGACCCACGCGGGAACGACGTATATCTATAGACATAATGCGGCCCTAAGAGTGCTTTATTACCATCTTTGTCGCTCTTACGGTGTTGGCCGCGACCCTGCCCTGCCGAACGCTCCAATGAGATAGAGTCGATTGTCCGAAACGAGAAGTGCCAAATTTTCTGGAACTACGATTTTCGGGCAGCAGTCTCCGTTGCGCACTCGAGGCCTGACATTGTTCTCCAAGACTTCGAGAAACGAACTATATTCGTGATCGAATTCTCGGCTCCGTCCGAATACAACATCACTGCAAAGGAGAAAGAAAAAGAGGAGAGGTATCAAGACCTTAAAAGAGAGCTACAACGACTGTACCCAAAATATTCGGTACAAGTAATTGTCCTTGTGATAGGTGCTCTCGGAGGTGCGAAACTATCACTGGTTCGTAACCTTAAAGCAATACCCGCGTGCCAAAAATATGCCAAGGCACTTGCGAGATGGATGCAGAAAGCTGTCATCCTTGGGTCGCTTCGTGTCCTCAAGACACACGAGGGTTTCGCCGGCCTGTCGTTGTGATTTTGTCGTTGCCTATGACCACCCATCTCACGGTTGTGAGACGTGGCCATAGGTGTGATTTACCGCGGTGCTACTGGGGGCTATTGACATTTTGTCGGATGGCAGTTGCTCTTAGTGGAACCCTGCGGTGGTTGTTTAACTTTTTTTTCAAATTATATATATATATATATATATATATATAAATATTGAATAATTAATTCATCCAATTATTGAAATTAAATTAATTTTAGGAAATTTTATAATTCGATAAATTTGGATATTGGAAATTTAAACATTTGTCCATTTATAATTCGGTCCCATATTATTTTCGGCAATTGCTTCCTCATAGAGGAAGCTTTGTAGTAGTGTCAAAATCCAGTTTCCAAAAAACGGTTTTTCTGAATTATTATATAATTTATATAATTATTATATAATTACAAATTTACGTATATTAGGCTTTTTCAACATATTAAAAAAGATTAATAGATATGTTAATTAAAATACGGATTTTTATTACTATAAATTAAAAATGACAGTATTTGGATTGTTTCTTAGCTTGAACGGTGGACAGTATATTAAAAGAAATTAAAAAGAAGACTGTTATTTTTATTATAAATAGTCAAATTTAATTTAAAACTCAGTTAAATAAATAAAATGAAAGATATATTAAATCTCCACAGTTTACTGAGCCCTCTCACCAGGAGTATCCTATAAATTATGCAGTACTCTGGCAGTACTATATTAATGAATGAAGTATTCTTTTTTTGTTAATAAATAGGTATTCTGTATGTCTATTAAAAACAAAATAAAATGGCAAATAAATTTGAATGATTTAAAAATAATTTTTAGAGATAAAAAATAATTGGGAAGTTGTGTCCCTGAATTTAATTTTTTTACCGAATACAACTTAATTTAAGGATTACCCCATGCGCCAAGGTGAACAATCCGTTGAGAGGGAAAAATGGGTTAAGTCAAATGCCACGACTTATCACATAAGAAAAAAATGTTATTTGTATGATATTTTATAAAAATTCGTGAATTTAAAACCAATTTTTTTAAATGTTTTTTTCCTGAAAAAAATGCACTTATTAGTAGGAAAGCAACTTATTTCTAATTTTTTTTGTTTTGTTGTTGTTGTTGTTTTTTTGGGTTTTAACTTATTTTCTAAACTACGTACTATGCTTAAAATTAATGATTAATTTTTAATTTCATAACTATATAGATATGTACATTTAAGTAGTACGAGTTTAAAAGGCTTTTTGACATATCTCTCTACGTTTTGAGACCTCCTGAGTGAAAAAAAGGGTTTTTATGGTATTTAAATTTACCACGTGGTCTTCTTTATATGTATTTTAATTTTTTTCGTAAAATAATATGAACAATATAAACAATAAATAAATAGATATATATATACCATTAAACCATTTCCCTTTCAGGGTAGGCGTGACACTACCCGATTCGGGTAGTGTTTCTAGGTTTTTCTTGTAGTTATAAATAACTACAAGTGTGGGTTCACCACACCCACGATGTGCCAACAGCACTCATGTCAGTATTCTTGAATGGTCACCCATCCAAGTACTAACCGCGTCCAAGGCTGCTTAACTTCAGTGATCTGACGAGAGCTGGGTTTTTCAGCGTGGTATGGCCGTTGGCCATAAATAGATAATATAATATAATATAAACAATTGACATTTTTAATCAAAATTATCAACATTATTCATTTATATATTTTATTATTTTTATTATTTATTTATAAATAAGAATTGTATTTAATTGAATATAAACGAAATTTTTCATAAAATGGAATTTCAGAATTAACCAAGTTAATTCTAAGCAATTATAACTCCTATGGAAAGATAATTTTTTTCAAATTTATTGAACTTTTTTTGTTTAAAAAATTTATTTTTCAAATAAAAAAAATGTATCCTGAAACGAATGCGGTAGCCGATTGGAATTATAATGGTTTAGAAATAATGTTGTAATTATTTCTGAAATTTTACTCAGTGAAAATTCAATTTCAATATTGAGTTATTTTTAGTTTAAATAATTAGCTGTTATATTTCTTATGGTTTTTTTGTAACGAGAAAAAAATTGACAGATGCGAAAAGAAATATTCTTTTCATATTGCACTTTATTGAAAATGTATGTATATTTAATCTCTTCCTTTTACGGGTTTGAGGGCCTCCGCTCCCTGTACATATATTTACATTCCATCCTTAATCTAACTTAACCGCTGCTTATATTCTAATGCTTCTCCTTACTAATTATACTAATTACTAATAACTACTAATTACTAATAATTCTTAAAATTCTAAAAAAAGAGCGATCTTCCAGGGCTTCCGTTTCCTCTTACCATAAAGTACATTTTCAACGATTTTAAAATTTTACTTTTTGCTAGTTATTTTCCTTTTTAGGATTAACCGTTTGACTCTGCCCTGTTCCCTTGCTTTCTCTTATTTCTTTCAATTTCTTCATCCACCTCACTCCCTGTCCATTACCATCCAAAATCCATCTCACACACTCATCCACACTCAACTGTCCATCTTCCTCTCCTGTACACCTCTCTAACACATGTGTCCATGACTCCATTTCGTATCCACATACTCTGCACAGATTGTCCTCTTCATCCATCCAATATCTACAAGCTCTCACTCCTTCTCCCATTCTAAACCGTACCACCCTGTTTCGTTTGTCTTCCTTTTTTATTTTTTGCAAATATTCTGGTTCTGTTAACCCTTTGATCATCATATACCATCTATTGTACCTCGAATCCATAATCTTTCTCCATCTCTCTTCTCCTTGTCTTACTAACATCTCTAATTCTATGATTTGCCAATCCAGGACCCCTTCTTTTATTTCACAAGCCCTCCTCATTTTTTTCCTTTCTTCCTCCCATTTCGAATTTCCCAAATTGCCTCTCGTCTCCTTGTTCCGAACTTCGTCCAAGCATACTTGTGCTATTTTGCTCCCCTCTCCCCTTTTCAACTTCCTTCAAACCTCCAGGCTCTCTTAATTTGTCTAGTTACCATTTTTTCCCTTCCTAATTCTTCCCTTAACATGTATCCTGGGCAACTCCAACTAACCCGCATTACCCATCTCAGAAATCTCTCATGCATGCTTTCCACTTTCCTATGTTCCTTCCATCCCCAGACCTCCACTCCATAACACAACACCGCCCAGACCAACGCATCAAACATCCAAACCCTCATTCTCCAATCGTCATTGAACCTTCTCTTTCCTATACCCCATACTTGGCCCATTACTTTACTCGCACATTCGATTCTTTTCCTCACCTGTACCTCGTTTCCCCCTCCGGCCTCAAACCAAAAACCTAAGTAACAGAACTCCTCCACCCTTTCCACTATTTGTCCGTTCATCTTCCAAACGTAGCCTATTTTGGTCTTTCTACTTCTAAAGCACATCACCTTGGTCTTCCCTACGTTCACCGTCAGTTCTTTTGATCCCACATACTCTTCGAAAATTCTCATGATTAGGTTCAACCCCTTCTCATCGTGTGCTAATAGAACTACGTCGTCCGCGTATGCTAGAGAGTATAGTTTGCTATTACCCAAAATCGTTCCCCCTTTCCCTTTCTCCTTTAGCTTCTCCTCTAAGTCTGCCAGTAGCATATTGAAGAGTAGCGGACTCAAAGGGCACCCTTGCCTTAGACCTCTTCCTGTCCAGAAAACCTCCCCTTTTTTCCACCCTATCTTCACCCTAATCCTGGTTTCAGTAAAAATTTCCTTTATCCTCTCCACCAACCCTTCTCCTATTCCCCTCTCTTTCATTGCCTGCCATAGCACTTTTCTGTTCACTGAGTCGAAAGCTGCTTTAAAATCTACGAACAAGGCGACTAATTTCCCTCTTTTTCTCCCTAAATTTCTATTAACCAAGTAGTTGAGTACGTAAATGTTATCTATAGTCCCCATCCCTCTTCTAAATCCCGTCTGATTGTGCGGGATACTTTCTTTTTCTTCTATCTGACTCTCTAACCTTTTTCTTAGAATTTCTGCATATATTTTATAGCCCACTGGCGTGAGAGTGATCCCTCTGTACTCCTCTACCTTCTTGCCCTCCCCTTTCTTGACAAGCGGTACTACCAGCCCTGTCATCCACTCCTCCGGCCACCCTTCTCCTTTCCAGACCTTGTTGCAGATCTTCCACATCCCTTCCCGAACCCCTTCTCCTCCATATTTCATCGCTTCGTTCTCCATGCCATCCTCTCCTGTAGCCTTGTTTCTTTTTAGTCTATCTATTTCCTCATCCACTTCTTCTCTTGTTATTTTGTTCCCTTCCTCCATTTCTCCCTGCACTATCTTTCTATTTTCCCCCTTGATCCTATTTTGCTCACCCCCTAACAGACCCTTGAAATAATCCGTCCACTCACTCATTTCTATTTCTTCATTCACGCCCTTCCTTCCTCCTCTTTCCCTATTTATCACGTCCCAAACCCTACCTTCTTTGATCGCTTTTTCTACTTCTTCCTTATATTTCTCTTTTCCCCTTTGCCTTTTCCTTTCCAGCATCCTCTCATGTTCTCTCTTTCTCCTGTTGTACTCCCCCTTCTCCATTTCCCCTTTTCTCCATTTTCTTACACACTCTTTCATTCTGTCTTTACTCTCCATGCATGCCTCGTCCCTCCAGCCTCTCTTTCCCTCTTTTCTTTCTTCTTTTGTACCTATCTCATCCCTTACCTTCTCAATCGACCCTTTCAACCTTTCAATTAACGAGTCTACACCCTCCTCTTTTTCATACCGAACATTTTTCTTTTCCATTTTTTGTTTAAACTCTTTTAATGTATCTACCCCCCAGCCACCCATTTTCGTGATCCTTTCTCCCCCTCTTTCCCTTCTCCCTCTGCCGCGCGCACGGATGCCAACTTTCAGTGTAGCTATTACTGGGAAGTGCTCGGACCCTATCTCATTCCCCACATTCATACTGCCTATCATATTCCTCATTCTTTCTTCCGCCAGGATGTAGTCTATTACTGTTTCTCCCTTACCTGTAAATGTGATCTCTCCTTTCTCATCCCCTTTCATATTGCCATTACAAATAAACCATCCTGTTTCTCCTATTACGTCTAGTAACTTCCTCCCCTCCCGGTTTGTCTCTCTATTTTTGGAGCTCCTTATATAGGCCTCCTTTTCTTCGTTCCAGATCCCTCCCCCTTGCTCGCCAGTCCAGGCATTCAAGTCACCTCCTATCAAAACCAACTCTTCCTTCTTTTCCTCCATCCTCCTCCTTATTACTCTCCAACCTTCCTCTTCCCCTCTTCTTCTATATACACAAACCACCGCTATTTTGACTTTTCCAATTATAATCCTTCTTACCATTGTTCCATCCTTTTCCTCCCTGTCCTCTTCTGTTGTCCCTTTTACTACCAATTCTTTTCTCACCCCTGAGACCATACCGCCCATCCCTCTACCTTTGACGTGTTCCTTTCTTGCTTCTTGCATTGTCCACACATAACCTTTAGGTAATATCCTTTTCATCCCCTTCCAGTCCTTCTCATCCGCCCATGTTTCACTCATCATAATCACATCCCACTTTTCTAACTCCCGCCAAAATCCTTCGTTCTTGTTCTTCAAGCCTGACACATTCCAGAAAGCTATTTTCACGGTTTTCTCTTCCCTCACCTCACCTATCCTCCTCACTTTTCTTCCGCCTTGCCGTTTGGAAACCCCTCTGTTTGATCTCTAAACTCTTTTGCCTCTTCCTTTTTTCCACCATTCTCAGTTCTTTTTCCCTTTTTCCTTATTTCTTCTAATTCTTCGTCCCAGAACCATTCCTCCCCATTTATCCATAATCTGTCTCTCCCTATCCATACCATGCGCCCCTTTTTCCTCTCTACCCATGCCCTCTGCTCTATTTGCCATCTCCTTTTCCTCTCCCTCCATGTCAAATCCTTATCAATTCTTTCCCTTCTTCCCCTCAATATTTTTTTTCCCTCCATAATTTTCTTTTTCTCCTCCTCACGCCCTACTTTCACTAGAAACATTCCTTCTTTTCCTTCTTTCGTCCATCCTATTCTCTTAACTCCTTCTACCCTTACTTGCACTCCAATATCTCTGATAAGATTTTTGATTTCCTCTTCCCCTGTTTCACTCTCCACTGTCAGTCCCTTAACTACTATGTTATTTTTTCTCTTTGCCCTTTCTTCCCCTTCCAATCTCCTTTCAATTTCACTTAGTCTCTTCTTCAATCTTTCATTCTCATTTTGCACGATCTTATCACTCTCTTTTCCTATTTCCGCATTCTCTGTTTCTTTCCCCATATGCTCATTCCTGATTTCTAAGTTGTTTACCCGTTCTTCCAACTGTTTTATCTCACTATTTCTCTGTTCGTCAACCTCTCTCTGTCTATTCTCTTTGCTCTCTAATTTACCCCATACCTTGTCTTTCTCCTCTTTCCAGAGTTTATCCCACTCTTCCCACTTTTCTCTTACTTTTCTCACTTCCCCCCTTACGTCTTTCCCCTGCCTATTCATATCCCTATTCATATCATCCAGTCTCTTCCTGGTTTCCTCTCTAAACCCTTTTATGAGCGCCTCTAGTTTATCAAACATTTCCCCATCCCCCCTATCTCTGTCTGGTGTTCTCCGTTTATTCCTAACTTTCTTGCTTTCCTTGTCCCTTTCTAATTTATCGTCCCCTTCCTCTCTTTTTCTTTTATCTTCCCCTTCACTGCTAGTCGCGCTCACTTTTTTTTGCCATTCATCTAGACTCCTGTTCGAGCCCGCGCTACCTAGCTTGTTGAGGCGCTGTAAGTTTGAAGGTCTCCCACGACTATGGCCCGTGCCTGATCCCCTTCTCTCTGCCGTTCCGCCCCTGGTCAGCGTCACTAACGTCTCCTCGCAGCTACTGTCAACTTCCCCCTTCTCCCCACTATCAGCACTCTCAACATGCTGTTCTATGCGATCGTCTACGTCCAATAGCTGTCGCCCTCTGGCGCCCGTTTGTGGGCTTCGTTCCGTCGGCATCCTACCTACCCAGTGCTCCGCGACGTTTCCCGCTCCTTACTCTCCTACCTCTTGCCCCCCTTGCCCACACAACTATTTTTCGACTCCTAACCTCAAAAATTTCGGACGCTCCAATTTTCCCTTCACACAACTTACTTTCACCCTTTACACCTTTGCCTTCACTCACCCTTCTTCCTTTACCCCTGATCTCCGCACTCACTGCCCTTTTTGCCTTTACACACGCTGATTCCCTTCACCAAAGACAAAAAACCAACACTTGACAAAAAAGAGTTTTCTCACGATCGGTACCGGAAACAGAAGCCCACTTCATTGAAAATGTTACTTTCTTGAATCCTGTGCAAAGATATATTTTGTTGGATCCAGAGACTAACCGAAAATACCGAAAAGAAATGGATCCCTATTACACGAATTGACAAATTTATTGACGAATAAATTAAAAATAACGAATTTTATGGGGCCTAATTTTCAAGTTTCCGAAATCCAAATTTAACGATTTATAAAATTTCAGAAGTGTACAATTAAGAAATGATTAAATACCCCAAAAATTCTTCAATTCACAAAATAAAAATT
This sequence comes from Andricus curvator, assembly GCA_932195095.1. NCBI lineage: Eukaryota > Metazoa > Arthropoda > Insecta > Hymenoptera > Cynipidae > Andricus > Andricus curvator. The sequence continues at coordinate 345 of CAKNYM010009196.1, read as the reverse complement.
TGGTGTATTAAAAAATTGTCCGATAAAAAGTGAACTCGATTTCATTGATTTTTTTTTTTTAGATTTGAATCTAAAAATGTAATTAAGGAATTACTTATTAGAAATATTTACTATTTAATTTACCTAATTATTATTTGTTAATTGTACAATTTTAAAATTTTATAATTCAATGAAATTGGATTTTATCATTTTAAAAATTCTGACATTTATAATTCGGTATTTTTACTTTTCATCAATTTATGTATTGGGTATTCATTTTTTCGGTATTTTTGGTTGGTCCCTGGATTCATTGTGTTACAAAAATCCAAATTTTAACAGAAGTTCGTAATATATCTAAATTATTAT
>CAKNYM010009189.1:0-13620 GCA_932195095.1 Andricus curvator | reverse complement strand
CCCTTTTGGAGTTGTTTATACAGTAAACCGTCTCGCAGAACAAAATCATTTACCTTGTCTTTCTCTAGCTTAGTTCTCTCTTTTTCAGGTTTGCTTAGAATTTCGATAATCTCTAATGCGACTTCATAATCGCGTGTATTAATAACTAAAATCTAATCTTTGATCTCTTTTGAATGCAAATTTTCTACTGGGGCACGCGATAATGCGTTAGCATGCATCATACTCTCACCCTTTCGATATTCAATTTGAAACGTAAAATCAATGATCTCACTCATCCATCGGGAAATTTGAGGATTTTGTGTTTTCCATGCATGCAGATTAACTAAACATTGACAATCAGTTATTATCACGAATGTGATTCCAATTTAAAAATTCCTTAGGCGTCGGAGAGCCCACGCAATTGCTAGTAACGACTTGAGTGATAGAGCCGTTCGGACTCAGTGGTTCTTCTGCTAATAGCGTACACCAATCTTAAAGGGGTCTTCTTGTCTATCAGCTTGTAATAAAAGCGCACCTAAGCCCACAGCCGACGCGTCTGTGTGTAATTCTGTTTTTGCCGATTGGGGATTGTATATTTTTAGCACAGGTTTCTTTACGAGACTTGATTTTAGCGTTTGGAAAGCCCCTTCCTGCTCATCATTCCAAAATTCCAAAATCCAACGTTGCAAAATACCGCGCCCCATAAACTTTCTCAATCAAGTCATCGAAGTTAGGTATCGGAAAATTGTATGGTTTTGTTATCTGATTTAACTTTCGATAGTCTACCACCATCCGTGGGGTTCCATCTTTCTTTCGAATTATAAAAGCAGGACTCGCGAACTCAGAATTTGTTTCTGAAACAATTCCAGTTTGTTTATATTCGTTAACTATTTTGTCTAGGTCTGCGCGATCGTTAGCATTGAGGCGGTATGGCTGATTTAAAAGGATTTGCTCCTTCTTTCAACTGAATCTTCATCACTATTTTATTAGTACAACCTGAATTAGTAATATCATTCGCAATGCAATCCAAGTGTTCTTCAAGAAAATTAAATACTTGTTGTCTTTGCAAAAGCGTGACTTGTTCGTCCGTGTAAACTTCCGCGTCTGATATACATTTATCGCGTTTTAGTCACCTAGGTGCTTCCTCAGTTGTGAGTATATCACACGCTATTTTCTGTCCCTTTTTAATTTTAGTTTTCTCGTCTGGAAAATTCGTAATCGGTAATTCAAGAACTCCTACACCTGAACTAACTTTAATGAAATTAACTGTACCCAGCTATATTTCCTCATTTTCTTCTGTTATTAAGTACCTTCGTCCAACTTCACAATCCTCGAAAATACTAGGGTCTACATTCATGAAGGTTAGTTCATATCCAATACGCGTGTAGGAAATATCTGAGGCTTCTGTGAAGGTTCTACCTAGAATTATACCATACTCTTGAGCTGTGTCAGGCACTATCCTAAAATCAATTTCTTTAGGTCCTAATTTATCAAGCACGAATGTTTGAGTTACTATCCCTGGTGAGATAACCTCGCTATTTCCAAATCCCCCTAATTTAGATTTCTTTCGAATAACAGATAAATTTACATTGAGAACCACTGAGGCACGAACAGTGCATACCGATGCACCAGGATCAATTTGAGCGGACAACCTAACCCCGCCCATTTGAATTTCGCGAATAAATTTTTCAGACTCCTTATTTTGAACTTAACTACTAATATCATTTACGTCATTCTTCAACGTACTCAATTTATTCGACACTTTATTATCTTGCTCTTTCTCTCCATTCTTACATCGTGAAGCTACATGCCCTATCTGTTCACATAAATAACATCTTATTTCTCTACGCGGATTTGGACAATTTTTAGAAATGTGACCAATAGACTTACAATTATAACATGTCGTACTCCCTGTAGCTGAAAATATTTTCGATGTGCTGCTCCTATCCTCTTCTTTTTCTGTCTCCTTCTTGACTCCTGTTGCTCCAGTATTATTCGACGAGGTTCTGGGAAGAAACGAACTACTGCTTTTTCCACTTGCTCTCTTTTCTCCAATTCGTTGTCGTCTCGAACTATCCAGCCTTTCAAATCGAAGTAATTCTTAAAGAATCTCGTCCGTTGTAGCAAAATGACGCGAAATAATCACATTAGCAGCATCTTTCGATAATAAACCTGCTGCCATTTCATCGCGGATATCACTCACAGATAAATCAAGTCCTGAACAGAGCCATATTTTATTTAGAACATATTCTTGCACTGTTTCACGAGCACTTTGTTCACGAGCTGCCATGGCACGTAACTTTTCAGTAACACTTCGTGCCAGTAGAAACGTTGACTGGAACGCATTTGTAAAAGATTCGAAATCTCTTATTTCATCTGATTTTGACATCAACCACTTCACTGCGGCTCCCCTCAACCGTGCTTTGGCAACACTAAAGGTCACTGCATCTGTCATCTCGTACAGTGTGGCAGAGTTTCTAAGCTCTCGTAACCCAGAACGTGCTTGTTCAGGTGTTTCCGTTCCATGTAATTCGCGAATTAAAGCACTAGATTCTCCAATAATTGGCTGTGCTCCCCTACCTGTCATTTCTTGCTGATGCTGTGCTTGTGCTGTTATGGAGGTATACAGTTTGTGATACCGCGCCCTCTATGGATGAAAGTGCGCGCACGACGCCATCTGCAATGCTACCTGTTCCATCCTGATGCTCACTACAAGACGCTGTCCCAGCCCTTCGTGGTTCCGCTAAAGCAGCATCCTTCTGAACTTGTTCTAGCGTCGCCCTAAGCCGATTTGCTTCAGTCTCGAAAAATTGTTTTTCCCTGGCCCTTTGGACCCTTTGCCTTTCAACCTCGGCCTCCAACTCCGCAATCCTTCCTCATCATCTGATACATGAGACATATCTATGATCACGCCTCCCGAATTTAACATTTGCTGTTGAAACTGTTCAAACTCATCCGCCATCATTCTACGAGTCACTATCTTCCGCGCACATGGAATTCGTCTTAACGCAACTCGCCCGCCATCCCACTTCTGATTTGTTGGGTAAAAGCTAACACGGGGTTCGCATGCAGCCCCTTGACCGTGCCGTCGGGCGACCTATTGTTTCGGCCGAGTCGAGCGCTGGCCGTACTTCGCGCCGGCATCTTCTAAAAGACGCAAGGTTTGCACTGCGAACCCTCTGTAGTACCCATCGTCGAGATATATTAGAAACACTAGGAATACATATGAATACCTGAATGAATGAATACTTGTGAATAGCTTGGTAAGATTTTCCAGAACCTTGTCAGTTTTCGTTTAAATAATTTTTTTAAGATGAATTTTCAAAAGAAAAAAAGTTATTGACAATTAAAAATGAATTTTTAACTTCGAAAACAAACAAAAATTATTTTTCAGTTAAAAATAGTTAAACTATCAACAGAAAATAGGAATCAACTGCAAGTGATGAATTTTTCACCAAAATTTTGAACTAAAATAATTTTAATTTGTTTTTTAATTTTGTTTTTTAATTTTAATTGTTAGCATAAATCCAGAAGGGGCCCCATAATATGTAGTCCTGCACTGTATTTCCGTTCTTTTCTTTTTCCTAGTGTTTCTAATGTATCTCGACGATGGGTACTACAGAGGGTTCGCAGTGCAAACCTTGCGTCAATCGTTCGTGCTCATTCCATTATTGGCGAATTACATGCTCACACCACAATCGGCGAAGTACGTGCTCGCCCCACTTTTGGCATCGCACGTACTCGTCCTACTTTTAGATCCACCACACGGAACAGGGACTATATAACCCAGAGAATCACCCCTGTTAGTCGTCTTTGCATATCTTGCAGTCATACTGTCAACATCATTGTGACCGAAGAGACGCTCTGACTGAGTCGCGTACTTTTTATATCACCGCAAAATAGTTCACGTATTATCTAGCATTGAACTAAAGTCGCTTAGGCTGTGACTTTCGGTCGTCGCATGATTCATTTTCCGGATAAAGTCCGACGGTTACACGTTCGTGAAAAAGAACTCAAGAGTGGATTCGGTAGCTGCTTAAGACCATGTATCGCTTTACTAGCGAATTGTGATCGTGCATCCTTTCACTACTACAATTGAGTTACTTCCGTGCAATCGTGCAAGTATTTTCATTCAAATATCCGGTAGAATTCCATCGCTGTTCTACAAAATAACGGAGATCCAATCGACAAGCTAATTGAGTTACTCTCGAGTAAATTCATACAAACATCCAGTAGAATTCCGTCGCTGTTCTACAAAATAGTGGAGATCCAATCGACAACACAACTTCTCTTGCCCTTTCAAGAAAAGTAAATGAAAGTTTGTATTGTACTCATTTGAACTATTTATCTGTTCTTATCTCTAATAAAACTTGTCAACTATAACCTACACCTTTTTATTTGAACACTGTATACTGGCACAATCCCCATAGGATTAATAGTGACAAAAGACCCACAACAAATATTTCGTCAGGCTTTACCAACCTGACCTAATCAGCAACACTGGTCTCTCTCTTTCCATATTTTCCATTCTACCCTCGCCCTTTGCTCGGGACGTGACAGGAGTACCAAGGAACGTCCTAAATTGGGATACAAAATGATGTACTTTCGTACGTCCTTTTCTACATCATTTCTAACGTCATTTGCAACTTTTTAAAAAGTTTTCGAAGATTTTCTTTTTCTGAATTCATAACTCGACACTTGTTTAATGCGTTAAACTAGAAAAAATAATATTTTAGCACTTTTCTTATAGTAGGAAATGACGTCATAAACGATTTACTACACCTGGTATGAACATAGACTATTTGCATTTTTTAATAAATACTAGCAAAAACTCGTCAACACAATTTACCCCAGCATTTTTAACATTTGGTTGCGGATTAGAACCACTCCAATCCCTCAGAAAATATATAGAAAACGATAGCGAAATAGAATTCCAAAGCGTAGATAAATGGATAGACAGATTGAGAATTGCAAATTATAAAAGAGGAAGTCCAGAAAAACTTAGGCAAGGCAAATAATAGATAAACTAACAGCTATAGTTCCAGAAGGAGATCAATAGAATTCAAAATAGGAGATAGGGTTCTAAAAAGGGTAACGAAACTATCAAAGAAAGCAGATATAAAGGCAGGAAAGCTTGACGAGTAGTATGAAGGTTCATTTATTATTAGGAAAAAGGTTTCTCCAACTATATAAGAATTAAAAAACCTTAAAGGAAAAAGCATTGGAGAATGGCGTTGGATCAATGGCATCAACGACACAAATGAACTCGAAAAGAACTGGAAACAATACTCTGAACACAAATACTGTAAAACTATTTGTTAATAAACTAAATTACACCGTTTGAATTGGATTTACAATTTTTATAAGTAAATAAAACTATAGCAATTAAATTCAATTAAAACAGACTCAAAGGACGATAGACACTAAAAACAAGAAATTGCAAGGAAAATTTACTCCACGGACGAGTTTTTTGTTTTTCTTTTTATATCTGTTTCAGAAAAAAGATAACCATGGAGGAGCATCGTAAGTGAATGAACAACGAGAACAGGAACTTCAACAGGAAACTAGGGTATCCAGTCCCCAACAGATAAACTTACTACCAATGAAACAGAAACATAATTATCGGCTAGAATATAAATTGCTCAAATCAAAATTGTTAAAGCAAACCTCAAGAGATACTCAACAGAATTGCAAACTTTTGTTTAAAGGCTGATTTTGAGACTATATCAAACTTGGACAGAAGCATTACGGTGTCTTCAGGTATACATCCGAACCACCGCTGGGGAGAGGGGGGGGGGGATGAAACAGAATTGTTACCATAACATAGGCCTCGGTACTGCCCTGCACGAAATGGTTGCCGGGCGGTACCCGAGATGAGACGAAACTCTTCGAGGGGTCCCAAAGTCTTTCAGGGCGACACCATGAGTCCTCTGCGGTTTTGCATCACACTTCTGTCACTATCTCTCGCACTACGCAATTCTCCTGGGTACCTCTGCGGCGACAAAAATTATCGCGAGCATAAGGTGACTCATGTATTTAATATGGATGACCTGAGGATCTATGCTTCTAGTTCAAAACAAGTTCACAGTGCTTTGAATATCGTCGAAGGGTACAGAGGAGAGATTGATATGTACTTTGGATTGGACAAGTATGCCAAGATTAACCTGAATCGAGGACGAATTACTGGCGTTCCCAATGACTAGCTCAATTTTATGATCATAGCTCTTTCCCTTTTCAAGATATGGTGAACAGAAAAATGTTACATACATACACACACACACACACACACACACATATATATATATATATATATATATATATATATAACTGTTACATCCCCAATTATTTTAAAATTTTGTCGTAACAACGAATGGTAAATGTATCACAGTAGGTAATGACTTATGTGGTCAGCCGCAATTACTGAACCATACGTGACCAGTGATGAATGAGCGACGGTCGATCATAGTATATAAATTAATTATAATCAATTAATTACACAAATGGTAGTAAAAACTTTAACAAAATAGTTGCAAACACATATCAGATGTGCTTGCACCTAAAACTTAGAAATAAGAAACTGGTCATGAAAAAGCGAGAGAAGAGTAAAAGAAGAAAACAAAATTATCTATCGATAATTAATGCATACATTAAACAATCAAAGAGAGGACTAAGTTAACCTGAATCATCAGATAGATGATGGATGAGCAAGTACGTGCCATTCATAACTTTAGCGATTCATACGTGAATTTTGAAGAAGCATTTCCTATATAAACCCCAGACTCAGCCCTGGTGGTTGTCTTTACGTTCCGAGCAGTCTTACTGTTAACTTAAACTCTGAATGTACGAACCGCTTGGATTAAGTCGCAATATTTTGAACACTGTGAAATATTCCTCAACGAAGAACCGGTTCGTACAAGTCGCATCCATCGTGAAATAGTACGGAGTTCTAAGTGAAAACAAAGTCCCTTCGGCTTTGGGTCGTCGTATAAATTGATTTCGGATTACTCGCGAAAATCAATTAAAACACCCGGTGGAATTCCGCCGATATTCTACAACATATTGGGGATATCATCGACATACAAATCTTCTCTTGCACTTTCGGACTGGAAGGTAGCGTAAGTTTTTATCTATTAACTTTACTGTAATTCCTTTTCTATTCTCATGTTCTAATAAATATTTACTATTTCAATTACTGTTTTTATGAATTTACACAAACCCCTTGGATTGATGAATTGCAAATGATCCCACAATAATATAAATTGTCAGGCTTTACCAGCATGACTTAATCAGCCCATTTAACCTCCCTTACCTACCCTATTAACAACCTACTATCGCCTTTGCTCGGGACGTGACAGCTGATTTGATGGCAGCGGTGCGATTGTCACTTTCGTTCAAACTCAGTGTGTTTATTAACAATTTAACTTCAGTGTAGTTTTAAAATAGCTATTTCATCGGCACTCGAGAGTATAAGTCCTTCTTAGATACGCTGCACGGTCACCTTCGGGGCAAGGCGAAGTTCGAAGTGCATGATAGGCGTTGGTATACTTACGCGTGCTCGCAAGCTCTGCCTTCGTTAATAATCCGACGAAATATATTTGCATTAACCTTGTATGAACAAGTTTTGGAATTTCACAATTTAAATTCGAAATTACGTAAATAAACCACAACCGAGTGGAATTCTTATCTAAAAGATGATTAGAGAATTAAAAATTTAATTAATTTAAAATCTTCACCTTTTTCGATATCTTAATTGCTCAACTAATTCAAAAAGACAATTCTGGCCATTTGAAGCATTTATGAGCCAGTAGCGAACCTCAATTCATGAAACTAATAACTAGTTGCAGTATATTTCCAATTTAATTTAAAATCTGCGTTTTTAACTAAACGCTACTCACATCATACAATTTTATATTAATATAGTTATTTTATCTCTTCCGTAACCATTCGAACTGTAGCTACAGAGCCTTTCATAATGCACGAATTCTTGCACTCACTACTCGTCATAGTGTAATGGTCTAACATTTACTGCCTTCTTCCACTGAACAACGCTGGCAACTTCTTGTTAGTGATAAATAATAGAGTAATTTTCATAAAATATTCGAATCTTAATATTGGTTAAAAGTGAATATCTGCCAATCATCCAAAAATAATAAATAAGTAAAATATCAAATGCATTAAAATTACCATTACTCGAAATTGCCTTTTTACAACCCATTCGTGAATATCCGCTTAATTCAGGTGGATAAACCACCATCCCTTATCGAGATCAATCACTTTAAAATGTTTATAACTCACCTTCTTTCTCAAACAAATACAACATAATCTATACGTAGCCCTAAAGAGAGTTCAAACGGTTTATTGAATTTAAGTCAATAGAGTTCATCTTCGTTAATTTCTTTACTGACATGGATACGTGAAAGTGGTTTCGTTTCATTGCTGAATTCTCAAGGATCATAAGAAAATTCGAAACTTATCTTTAATTTTCAAAATTAAAAATCACTCTTTTAAAAAGTTGTAATTTTGATAATTTTGAAATCCAAGTCCAAATTTTGTATAAAATTGTTTATTTTAACCTTATAACAATAGAACTTCCATGTGAAATATCGGGAATAGTCGGAAAGTCATTTTTTTCCCCTACTAAGTCTAACCATACCCGAATTTCTCGGTAAGTAACCAAATTCACCCTCAGTTTTAAACGAAAACCTCCCAAAATGCCTGATAATAATACAAACGAAACCCAGTTTGCTGGCGATATTCATCGCACTCTCAGCGAAGCAATGATGACGTATATGGCAGAATGTTTTGCCGTACAACAAGGGGTTGTAAATATCCCTAGCTATGATGGCAAAAATATGCCAGTCCGAGACTTCATTCAGGATATCATAAATGGGGAATCTTCGGTGCCAGCCAACTGTGAAAAACAGTATCTCAAAGCAGTTTCAGCCCGTTTAATAGGGGCGGCCCAAGATAGTACCCATTGGATAACTTTTGAAACCATTAACGATCTAGATAAACACTTAAAACAACGTTTCGTCCCTCGCAAAACCTATTCATGGTATTTACATGAAATTTCGACCATTCGAATGAATCAAGAAGAAAGTGTCAGCGAATTCTTGGATCGAGTAGTGCTTTTAAAAGCAGGAGCTCAAGCTGCGCTTGAGGATAAATATGCAAATGTTGCACGACTTTTAGCTCCACTTGATGACTGTGCCCTCGAAGCATTTAAGCGCGCCTTGCCTGACAGTATATCAGGTTTGGTGGAAGCACGAAACCCCCAAACTCTAGACAATGCCCTGAAAGTCGCTCTCGAATACGAAGCAAGACAGCAATTGAACCCTCAATACCCTACAAACTTTTATCGCGAAAATAGATATTCTCAATCCGGTTATTCGGGATCACGTGACCGTAGTCCTAGTCCTCATGTACATTTTACGACGACTCCCGACTCATATAAAGATTCTGATCAAAAAAAGAATCTGTCTGGGATAATAAAACGACCTTATTCTCCTGGAGCTTCAAATTTCCCAAGTAATAACAACCCTTATTTCTCAAACAACTACATTCCTCATTATCAATATCCCTATATGCCTTATCATCCTTATCCTTACTACTCGACTACTCCCATGCAGAATAGTGGATATCCAAATTCTAATTTCTCACGGGGAGGAATAAACACCCCACCCCGTTCTCAATCTCTCGTTTAATCGGACATGTAAACTTTAAGCTGCAACTCTGCTCGCCGCGCGGACGCAGCGACGAGCGAGGAAAAACAAAAGCGTCAGGCGAGCGTACGAGTCCTAAAGAGACGCGACATATCTACCACACAAAAGTCAGTCGAGAATCCCCAGTCGAAGAGTTCTCATCACCAGACTTTTTGGAAACAAAAGCTTCATTTCTAGTTGACACGGGGGCCGACATCAATATAATAAAAATAAATTCTTTAATCGAGGATTTACTAATAACAGAAAGCGATTCCATTGAAATTGTAGGGATAACACCTATTAAAATCTCAACTATCGGCACACTGATACTGACCTTAGAAAATTTTAGAGTAGTTTTTCATGTAGTTTCGTCTGATATTCCAATCAATACAGACGGAATTCTAGGTCGAGAATACCTTCGTCAAGAAAAGGTCGGCATATCTTTTTGGCATAATACAATAGTTACTTACTCCAACCCTACAAAACCTATTCCTTTCATCGATAGGGAATCGAAAGTCGCTCAAGAACAAATACATGACCACAAAGGAACAGGACCAGGAAAATTGCGTATAAAAGCTAGAACTAAACAGGTAATTCCCGTAGCAGTTTTAAACAGTGAAGTGAAGGAAAGGAAGGATATTTACCCTTAATAAAGACAAAGGAGGGTTTAATAATAGGAGAAGCTGTCGTATCAAATTCCAACGGAAATTGCCATGTTTGCGCGATTAATACTACTGAAGAGGGCCTAGAAGTAAAAATCAACCGACAAGAACTTATCCCTTTTGAATATTATAATTTACCAGGAGATAAGCTGGACGATTACCCTACGAACGAGGAATACATACCCCCAGAAAATAGAGTAGAAGCGATTCTTGAGATCCTAGAACCAGATAATCTAAACAATGAAAAATAGCATGTGAAAAAAATAGTTCGAGAATACCCTGATGTTTTTCACTTAACTGGAGAGATGTTAACTCACACACATATAGTGCATCATAAAATACAGACAAGTGACGATGTTCCAATCCATGTTCGACCACACCGATTTTCGCCCATTCAAAAAGAGGAAGCGAAGATCGTTATAGACAGAATGTTGACAGGAAGGTGCAATCAGTCACTCCAAGTCACCTTGTAGCTCTCCTATACTAATAATTCCGAAAAAATTGGACCATAACAACAGATGCCTCAGGCTATGCCGTAGGTGCAGTACTGAGCCAGGAAAAAGAGGGAATAGACCTTCCTATTTCATATTTTTCCCACGTGTTAAACAGTGCCGAGTATAATTACTTTACTACCGAGAAAGAATACCGACCCTATATTTATGGAAAGGAATTCACACTGGCTAGTGATCATGAAAACTTAAAACGGATAGATTCGGTAAAGGACCCTGGACAACGTTTAATTCGTTCGCGATTGCAATTAAGAGACTACGAATATTCCTTCAAATATAAGCCTGGAAAATTAAACACTAGTGCTGACGCACTTTCTAGAAACCCCATTTTAGAAAGCCCTTCGGAAGGAAGTGAAGAAGAATTGCCAAAAGGTAAAATTGTAGACCTGATGAAAAACACCTTTAACGACATAGATATCGAAATTATAATTTGTTATGGGAGTGTAAGCGTACCTCCAAGAAAAAATCGCGAACAAATAATAATCGAAAATCATCAAAGTAAGATTGGAGGACACAAAGGAGTCAATGAAACATACAGAAGAATACGTGAAAAATGTATGTGGCCAGGAATAAAAGAGCAAGTCACTGAGTTCCTACAAAAATGTGGGACTTGTCAAGGACAAAAAATCATTCGGGCAAAAAGCCATGACCCTATGATAATAACAGACACCCCTATAGACACATTTGATAAGGTATCTATCCACAAGGTAGGGCCGCTACCCACTACCCCAGATGGAAATCGACACATTCTCACGATGAAGGACAATTTATCAAAGTATTGCATCGCCGTGGCGATACCAGACACAACAGCAACGACAATAGCCCATGCGTTGGACAAAAACATATTCTTCCAATGTGGAGCGCCAAAAGCTATATTAAAAGAACGGGGAAGTGCTTTTACAAGCACGATTATGATAAATTATTACCATTTGCTATGTTCTCATATAACACTTAAATTCACGAAGCAACAAAATCCACACCTTTTGAATTATTTTTCGGAAAAACTGCGCGCACACCTATTTCATTTCCCTCTAACGAAAAACCAGAAACTTATGGGTCGCATTTAAAAGAATTAATACCTAGATTATCGAAAACCAACTTTATAGCTGCAAATAACTTGATTCAAGCAAAACAGAGATCAAAGCAATTATATGGCCGAAAAGTTAAACCTTTCGCTGGAAAAATAGGAGATCGTGTGTACGTGAAAAGAGAAAGCAAAAGTAATAAGTGAAACAGTAAAAGCCACGGTCCCTATAAAATAGCAGACTTATTAGATAAGCACACCGCGACCCTAGAAACCCTAGACGGAACACGTTTCCAAAAGCATGTAGATAAACTAACAGTTTTTCTCGAGTAACTATGATTAATATAGCATTATTAACATAGCAATTTCCTTTGCAGAATGGCTGAGTCAATTATTTTGACTAAGCTTCCCAAGGGGCAAATCTATGCCCACACCATCAAGCCCAAGGGAGAAGTGGAGGAGTTAAAATACGCCAAAGGGCCCCTATAAGAATTGGCAACTGAATACCATTTCGCAAAACCTATTTATAGCTTACACAGGACCGAAGGGCCCCCTTATAACAGATTATATTATGTGAAATGCGTAGTGGAGGATATTGATCGTGGAAATTTGTTTATTAACATTAGTGATGGGGGAACAAAATTTCTATCAGCTGAGCATTCCGCAGCTAAGAAAATTCTTAAATAATTAGACGAAGTTTATTATTTTCTACAAGAAAATAATACCAAGAATGAAGTTGAAGATACTTACGTTATCTGGCTAGACAATGAAAACAAAATATTGATCAAGTTATATAAGTGGGAAAATGCCTGCGAATATTGTTATTTAAAAGGACATATCATGAAGTCCTGTAGTAAAATCATGAAAAGAAATAAGCATCTTCCCGAACCACAGGAAGTTACAGAGGAAGAATTTTGGGGCTCATTATATGAGTCAGAAAATGACAACCTGATATATATAACCCCATAAATTCTTTCACTAAAGCTGCCCTAAGAGCAATTACAATATAACCATCTTATAAATAATCATTATAATAATCTTCACCTAAATATTAAATTACGAAAAATCTTAGTAAATACATCTAAGCAGTACATCCCATGTAAGTAAGTACATCCCATGTAATTTGCAAAAAAAAAAATAAATGTGAAGAAAAACGAAAGAAATAAAAGGAAGAGGATTTGGAAGTTGCCTTCTTCTTTTTTAAAGTAAATATATATTCTATTTGTATAGCCAGATTCAGTAGTGAATATAAAAACAACTTTCAGTCGTTAAATTTGTGACGGAAGTACGCGCATTTATTTTTTAATTATAAAAAAAGATCAGAGAATTAATATGCAAAGAAAAAATGAAGATTTAAATTTTACTAAAGTGTGGTCTCTCCGAAATACATTAAAATGCAAATTTGAAATAACCTGATTTGAGGGTTCTTTGAATTTCATTACGAGATAAATAACTCCAAATTGTAGCTTGTAGCTCAAAGTCTTAACGACATCTTTACGACATCCTAACGACATAGACTTAAACTTGTCGCAAGTAAATATATGTATATCCTATTTGTATGGCCAGATTCAGTAGTGAATATAAAAATAGATTTCAGTCGTTAAATTTGTGACGGAAGTATACGCGCATTCATTTTTTAATTATAACAAAATATCAGATAATTAATATTCAAAGAAAAAATGAAGATTTAATTTTTACTAAAGTGTGGTCTCTCCGAAATACATTAAATTCAAATTTGAAATAAC
>CAKNYM010009177.1:0-11406 GCA_932195095.1 Andricus curvator | reverse complement strand
TTTTGCTGAATCCGATATTGAAACTGAAAAGTGCATTTTGACAACAAAAAAATCATTACTGTACGTGAGTTAAAAAGCAGTTTCTGAGTGAAAAAAAAAATTATAAAAACCATTCCGTTACTTGCTCAGCGGTATTTTCTTTCATAAGTAGGTGATTTTTTATGATAGAAATCTATTATTTTTTTATAAATAATATAAAAAGGCTGAACTTCATCAATGTTCTCGTATCATTCCCGTACTGTACAATAGAGAAGTGTAGGACCGCTTATATGCGCGTGCGCGTCGATCAGGTGGACCGGTTTGTTTTCTGTTTCCTAACCTCTATTTATAAGTATACAGACTGATACAGATCTCAAGAAGTAACCTAAATAAGTTAATTAGGAAGGAAGAAATGTGTTACAAATTATATCATAGCACAGGTATATCGCCAACAGCCATACCACGCTGAAAAAACCAGTTCTCGCCAGATCACTGAAGTTAAGCAGCGTTGGGCGCGGTTAGTACTTGGATGCGTGACCATTCGAGAAAACTGAGTGCTGTTGGCACATCGTGGGTGTGGTGAGCCCACACTTGTAGTTATTTACTACAAGAAACTATCCACTTAGAAACACTACCCGAATCGGGTAGTGTCACGCCTACCCTGAAAGGGAAATGGCTTAATGGTATATAATTTGAAATATTTAAATATCGTACTAAACAAAATAAACGAAGCAAATTTAACAATCAGTCCGGACAAATGCGAATTCGGCTGCTCAGAAATAAAATACCTTGGTTTTAAACTTAACGACAAAGGACTCCAAATAGATGACGAAAAAATCCAACCAATCATAGAATTTCCTAAACCTAAAAATATTAAACAATTACAGCGCATAATAGGGATGGCAAGTTGGTACAGAAAATGCATCCCACACTTTGCCGAAACAATAGAACCAATGAACAGATTACTCAAAAAAGATAAGCCATGGGATTGGGGAATAGAACAAGATGAGGCTTTCCAAAAAATTAAGGATCTTTTAACTTCAGCACCAATTTTAACCTGCCCAGATTTCACACAACCCTTCCGACTCGAAACCGATGCGAGCAATACAGGGCTAGGAGCCGTACTTACACAAACAATTGATGGCATAAATTACGTGATAGCATTAGCGAGTAGAAGTCTAAACGGCGCAGAATCTCGGTACTCGGCATCAGAAAAAGAATGCCTAGCGGTAGTTTGGGCCATACGAAAATTTAGGCCATATTTCGAAGGGTACATCTTTAAAGTCATCACGGACCACTTAGCGTTAAAGTGGCTAGATGGGCACTAGAACTTCTCAAATATGAGTACGAAGTCATATATCGTAAAGGTAGTTTAAATTTTGTCCCTGATGCTCTGTCGAGATCGGGAGAATCACCAAAAGTAATTGCGTTTGCATTAGCGTGTACTATCCAAAAACCGAAAGCGGACATTGATGAAAAAACAGACGACTGGTACTCAACAAAAATGAGACAAGTTAAAAAAAGACCGGAAGAACACGAAAAATGGCGAATCAGAGATTCGCAACTCTATTTTCACAGAACTGACCCACTCAAATCTACTCTTTTACCAGACTCTAACCCATGGAGACTCGTCGTACCGAAAAAATTACGAATACAGGTTTTAAAAGAAAATCACGATGACATACAAGCAGGACATTTAGCTGGACATCTGGCCAGGGATGTATTCGGAAATAATCAAATACCATACGTAAAAAATTGTAAAGTATTTCAGAGAACCAAACCGAGTAACCAACCAAAATTAGGACAAATGGGAAAAAGAATCGTCGAAGAACCTTGGATCATGATTGCTGCAAATAGCATGGGCCCATTACCGATTTCAAAAAAGAGAAAGAACCAATATTTATTAGTTTTTGTAGATATTTTCACAAAATGGGTCGAAATAATCCCGACTAAAAAAGCGAACGGAACAACAATAGAGTCAGAATTCCATAAACGTGTCATTTCGCGCTGGGGAACACCGCGGATTCTCCAAACCGTTAATGGCACAGAATTTGTCAACAAAACTTACCTTAGAATTTAAAATAGGCGACAGGGTACTAAAGGTAGTAACAAAACTATCAAATAAGGCAGAAAAAAAGCAGGTAGGCTCTACGATAAATACGAAGGTCCTTTTATAATCAAAAAGAAATATTTCCCCAAGGATTTGCGAATTGAAAAACCTAAAGGGAAAAATCTTTTTGGAGAATGGAATATAAATGATTTTAAATTAGAAAATGTAAATACAGATAATGGCACATAGGCGTGGAAAATATTAATAAGTTTAAGTCAGAATATTGAGACTTGAACAAAAACAAAAATGGCATTGGATCAATAGCATGAATGACACAAATGAACTCAAAGGACTATAAACAACACTCTGAACACAACTACTGCAAAACAACTCTAACAAACAATTTGAAAGATAACAGAATTTTTACTCCTAATACAAGCCAGAAGTAACAGTCTTCTTTGAGAAGAAAGAAAAAGGCGATAATATAATAAGAAATACAAAAAGAAATATGAACCTTAGAAAGGCAGTACAAACAATGGAACGCAGAATTGAAAATTCTATAACAGGAAACAAATTGACTCTGACTTTTTGTTAATAAACTAAATTACATAGTTTTAATGGGATTTACAATTTTAATAATTAATAACTAAATAAAACAACAACAATTGAACTCAAATAAAAACAGACTCAAAGGACAATCGACTCCAAAGACAAACAAAAAACAGACTCAAAGGTCAATCGACTCTAAAACCAAGAAATCTCCACGAGAATCGACTACACGGACGGATTTTTCGTTTTTCTTTTCATATTTGCTTCAGAAAGAAGATAACCATGGAGGAGGATCAGAAGCGAAAAACAACGAGAGAAGAGGAATCTAAAGCCAAAACTAGGGAACATTGTAAAGAACTACAATATCAGTTTCGCGAAAGTTGATATTCAAATTTATTTACATACCATGTAACCTTTTTGACAACGAAAAACAATTTAAATTGAGAAAAACTTTACAACCCCAGACTCCAACAGACAAATTTACTCATACTAATGAAACCAAAACATGATGATTGACTAGATTTGAAATTATTAAAGCAAATCTCAAGAGGAAAACAGCAGATTTGCAAACTTTTGTTTAAATGCCTTTTTTTGAGACTATATCAGACTTGGACAATCAAATTACGGACATTAAAGGTATATACCCGAATCCCCGCGGGGGGGGGGGGGGGTTTAAAGAAATTTTACCAAAACCCCGGACTCGGTACGACCCTGCACGAAAGGGTTGCCGGGCCGCATACGATACGGAACGGAATCCCCCGAGGGGACCCGAAGTCCCGAGCAACGGCACAGCAGTTGCTCAGTCTCTGCTCGTTCGTTCGGTCGTTAACCATTTCCAGCTAGTGCTAGTGTGTGCTCTCGCTTTCCCGCCCTGGAGCCGTTTCGAAGGAAGCTCGTGACCTCTCAACGGTCCTTCTCCGGACCATCTCCGCATCCACGGAACTTCGCACCTCTTATCCCTCTACACTCTTACGAGGGTGACCCGATCGTCAGTGCCTCGCCACGACCTGGCCATCTTCATCGCAGCTGTAAGTGGCAATAAAGAGTTTTTACTTTTTTTTATGAAAGGTCTTTCAATGTGTTTCACCTTCTTTTTGGCTTTCCAATTTCCTAACTTCCCTCCTCGGCATTACACCCGTAATACCCGGCATCCCATATATATAACACTGTTGAATATCAGTAAAGTACCGGTTTCATGTTATCAAAAAAGCATATTTGATAGTTTTCTTTTTTTTAATATTAGGGCACATGTCGCGACGAACAATTTTGTACCATTTTTTTCGTTCCTCTCCTTTGGGTATAGATATGAATAATTTTCCTGAATTTTTGACAAACGTGTTCTTGCATTGAGGCAAAAAACACCAATGGTAGCGCTGATTTTTTTTGCATTTTTATGGAAAAAGAGTGAATCGCCCGGCTTATTTACAAGCGTTTGGCGGCTAGCTACGTCACATCAAGATGGCGGAATGAGCGCGACAGAAATAAGAATTTCAAATGTGTACAAATTTTTCTTTTTCAAATATAAATTCGAAAAAAAGTTTTTTTACACTATGCTGGTATTATTAGTGATTTTAGAGCATACTTTAATATGCAAAAATAAAAAAAAATAGTCGATGACTCTATTGTTTTAAAATAAAATTGATGGTGTTTTGGAAAGAAAATGGTAAAAAATAGTTATTGTTTAGTGTGTTGTTTCAGGGCCTAATTTTTCGGAAAATGCCAAATCTGTTACAAAAGAATATATAATTTGGAAATTTGAAAGCACATTCTTACATTTTTGAATTTACAGTCAAAAATATGAATTAAATTAAATTAGAAGATTGACAATATGCAAAAATATTGCAAATAAATAAAGTTCATAATACATTGAAAACGTAATAAAAACAAAAATGCACACTTCGTGCTTGCATGCAACATTATTATTGTTACTGTAATTTATTATTAGAATTTGTCATTATACAATTTAATAGATATTCAACAATATAATTGCAAAGTAAAGGAATGCATAGAAAAAGGAAGGGACAAAGGAAAAATTGATGATGGATCATGGTTTAATTTAAACGAGGCGAAATTGAGAGGTTTTACATTTCAGGCAATTATTATTACATTCTTCAAAATGGTTCTTAATGCCTTCTTTCCTAATACGACCAGTTCTGTATTGTAAACAAGGTTTCGGGAAATGTATGAAGTAGAAGAGGTGTTGTTCCTTGTATGCTTTGGTACGACTATCACTTTTACATAAGCAGTACATACAACGCATACACGCTCCCTTACTTCCTCTTTCATTGAAATTAATTTTCACTTTGAATTTTTTTTTGCTAACTTGCCACAATTGTTTAAAATTAAAGAAAATTGTTTTCACTGTGTTCAACGAGCAAAAATGATCGCAACAACTGGGTACAACAGAAAGTACATTGCACATGCGCAGTAAACTTTCTGCTAGATTAAATGGTCCATTGCATCAAACGAATGACTGTTTCAAACTATGATGTTTACAACAATCTTAGAAAGTGATGATGAACATAGTGATTATGAGGTGAAAATTGGAATTGTGATGGAAATTTCAAAGAAAGTTCGAGGCCCAAGGGAAACGCCAGTTAGAATTATAGGATTTGCCATTATGGGATTTTGGTCTTCTCCCAAAATAACGAGGTGTTTTCCGGGCGCGAAATCCATATCCGTATACGATTATTTACACTCTTCACAATTCACTCTGCTTTTTACCGCAAAAAATTAAACAAATTATGTCTTATAAACAAATTGAATGAATAGTTGTATTTAGACAGCATGGAACAAGATTTTTAACTCCCATTTGATAATTAAACATATACAGAATTTGAATAGAAATGATAATATGTTCATAAAAAAAGCTTCTAATTTTCAATTGAAGAACAATTTGGAATGTGTTCAATCCCAGGAAAAAAGAAAGAATTGATACGGATTGGGGCGAATCAACGTTTTTGTAATTCGCGTGAATCCCGTTTTCTGATTCGTTTAAACGCATTGAGACGCATTAAGATGAATTAAGACAGCGCGAATTGAATGCGTGTGAATTCATATGAATGCGTGGTGAAGGTCAATTAGAAAAAAAAAATTAATAAAAAGTGCATGCGTCGAGTCTTGAAACAGCGATCCCTCGTGTATCAGTCCAGAGTACCCACCTTTTGCCGTTTTCGCCGTGACGCATTATGGCGAATTCAAGTGTGTATTTTACTTTCGTGAATTCAGACGCATTGACCAATGTTGAGGCGTTTGCGTACTGACGTATTGAAGTGTATTCGCTGACTTCAGACTTTTGCACCGTATTTTTACGTATAGAAAGATGGAAGATTGAAATACCGTCTTCACGAATTTACACGCATTGACACATCCCTCGTGAAAAGAAAGACCAACTTAAGATCACTTTAAGACCAGTTTCAAACCACGTTTGGTCTTTTTCTGGTCTTTTCCCTTCAGCCTATACCTGCCTCATTTTGAGGGCATTGAAATAGACACCACTCTCTCTCTCTGAAATAAGGATAGCTGTCTGTATCAACAGATTAGCTATACCTAAAAGTCCTAAAGAACCTGGGCTGATTTATGAGCATTTATGAGATCTAGAGGCTTTAACCAGTTTCCGTTATATTTATGGAACTCTGTCCCTCCCTCCATAGTTATGGTCCTGACTCGTGATGAGCTTAATAATGATGGGATATTGGGGGTTCAAACTGCCGGGACAGGACTATACCTGCCTATACTGTGATCTAAAGTTGGTCTTTCTTTTCACGAGGGATAGGTCCAATGCGCCATTGTCGTAAAGCGGGATTTGCAGGGTGTCTTAGTCTTTTCAATTCAATTCGTATCAATACTTTCTTTTTTGCTGGGATTATAAATTATTTTAACTTCCCGAAAACAAAATTAATTAAAATGACGCTCTCATGTCATATCCAGAGATCCTATGGGGTTTGTTCAGGTTTCTCACCGAGTGCACTCGGAACCGTTCAGCGACGCTAGGTGAGTGGGCGGATCGAGCCAGGTGAACCGTTCAGAAGTCACCAGATTGACGGGTGGAGGTCACTCGATGGGTGACTTTTCACCCGTCGAAAAAAGTTAGGTGGATGCGAGTGAACACTGAAATTGGCGAGAAGAATTAGCGAGAAGTTGGAAAATTGGGCATATTTGAAGTGAAACTTGTATAAAACCCGCGGTAAAAAGCAGAGTGAATTGTGAAGAGTGTAAATAAGTATACGGATATGGATTTCGCGCCCGGGAAACACCTCGTTATTTTGGGAGAAGGCCAAAATCCCATAGTAGCAAATTCTATTATTCTAACTGGCGTTTCCCTTGGGCCTCGAAATTTCATTGAAATTTCCATCACAATTCCAATTTCCACCTCATAATCACTATCTGCATTATCACTTTATAAGATTGTTGTAAACATCACCGTTTGCAACAGTCATTCGTTTGATGTAATTATGGTACATTTATACCTCTGTCCTTCTGACCGGTGCAAGCACAAAAGTCATACGAGTTAAAGAGATAGAGAGTACCTTTTTCCAATTTTCCGCTCTCTATCTCTTTTACTCTTATAGACTTTCTGCCCGCACCGGTCGGACGAACAGATATAAATCCACCATTACAGCAACAATAATTTTCTTTCGCTGCCTCTTCATTATCATATAATGAAGGGGCATAAAACATATTATGTTATTATATGTGAACATAACCTGAAAATTTTTATATTTGCGCCAAAGCCTTTCACACGCACCCATTAAAATGCCATAAAAAACTTCCTTGTTCACTTTCGTAAACCACGCCCCTTTTACAGGTTCACCCGACAAGTGCACTTGGTGAGAAACCTGAACGCTACCCTAGAGCAGTGGTCGGCACGCTCTTGACCAAGTCAGGGTACCCTGACCGGCCTGACCTACTTTCTGGTCACGTACCTGCGAGCTTGGGTAGACCAACCCTTCCCTCAGGGGTCCTTTGTTGGAAAATGGGAGAAAAATTTGAAATAAAAAATTTCTTAATTCTGCAATCTGCGATTTAAAAGTAATCTATTTGGAATCTACGTATTTTTTCGATTCCAACGATATGTAATTTGTCTATAAAGGTTGACAATTCGAGAGGCATGTAGTGTTGAGTTGTTTTTGTGGTCGTGCTGCTTGCCGGAATTCTCGGTATCCGAAGAGCCGTACCACAGTTATTTTTTTGTATTAGGATTCAAGAGATTTTACGTGATGAGAAGGGTAGTTTAAAAAATAAATCAATTTAATAAATAATGATTATTTAATTTAGACTTTGACGCAATTGATATAAAAACACAAAGTGATGCAATAATGATATTGAGCCGAGAGAACTACAAGGTTCGCTGCAAGTAGTTAGTTAAGTATTCGGTTGCGGTGTTAAAACTCGACTGACGTCGGTCAGTTGCAGATTTCGAAAAACGGAGAAGATTCACAAATTTTGAAGGTGGGGGGTAAAGACCTAGTGCCCGAAGGCGTTACAAGTTCCGATGATGCACGATGTAAAACGGAAAAGTCCGAAAAGGTTTTCCCCGGTACTGTCACTAGTTTGCACGGCGAACGTCATTAACGCTTAGGTACAGAAATTGGACCCTAAATGGTCAATAGATTGAAAGACTTAATGCCTACAAGTGATAAAAGCATAAATACTGAGATTTGAAGAGATTTGAAAGAGATTCTAAAATTCGAAATTTATGTAGTCAAGAGTAAGAAGATTTAGTAATAAACTTTATCCTAAGAAAGTGGATACAGACACGTTTCAGGGCAGATGTTTTTAAATTGTAAATCATAGCCTGAATAAATCTCAACATGCCGGCCCTTTTGAACAATCGGTTCAATAAAATTTGATTACGGTAGTGATTATGCGCTAAGTTATTACCATGATTCGTAAGATAAAAGAAGATAGTTCATTAATCTATAGCTACATACATGATAATATTTCGATAATAGATGCAGAGGTTATATAAGGCTAGGAATAATATACAGAGTAGATACATAGGGTTGCAAAATCGCAGTTGATGAGAACAAATAAAAATTTTTGCAATTATTATAAGGTATGCAGGAGTAAGATTAGATTTCAATAGGTAGTGGAGCAATGCGTTTTATACTGTGCTTGTATTCGCCCAATGCAGTCTTTACTGTGACGATTCGAAAGACCCCATCCACGCCTGGATGAGTGTCGATAACACGTCCAAGGTTCCATTGCATTGTAGCAAGCTTATCGTCTCGTAGTGTTACAATTTGACCGATTTGATATCATTTGTGGCACTTCGGTGCCACTTTTTTCGCACAGTCAACTCATTTAGATATTCTTTACTCCAGCGCTTCCAAAAATGTTGCTTCATTTGTTGGACCTGCTGCCAGGACGAAAGCCGACCTGACGGCAAGTCCGTCAAATCGTGTTCTGGCACACCTGTTAAAGAGTCACCTACGAGAAAGTGACCGGGAGATAAGGCTGCTAGGTCATTGGGCTCTGCAGGAAGTGGTGTCAACGGTCGAGAGTTTAAGATTGCTTCGATCTCAGTTGCGAGTGTTGTAAATTGTTCATAGGTTAGAAGTTGATTGCCGATAACGCGTACTAGATGATACTTGAACGATTTGACAGCAGCTTCCCAGAGTCCACCAAAGTGAGGTGAACGCGGGGGTATGAAATGCTAATTGATCCCTGGCGGCCCGGCCGAACGCAGGCGTTACGCTGCATCGTAACGGTAAAGTAATGGTAAAGTAATGGTAAAGTAATATGGCATTACAACTAATAAGAGAAAAAGCGTTTCAGCGTTTCAGCGTTAAAAAATAAAAAAACGAAGTTGCTGTCATTGAAGTCGGGCCCCTGCATGTTGGCCACCCGCTTGAAGCCGCCGTTAGCAAACTGCCAACATGCAGAGGCTCGACTTCAATGACAGCAACTTCCTTTTTTTATTTTTTAACGCTGAAAAATAAACTTGTTGCAATTACGACATGACCATTTAACGTAAATTTTAACGTTTTGTTATAATTGCAACAGTTTACATATTTATTTTGTTTCTTTTATTAGTTGTGATGCCATATTACTTTACCATTACTTTACCATTACTTTACCGTTACGCTACAGCGTAATGCCTGCGTTCGGCCGGTCCGCCAGGGATATTATGGTTGGCAAGTACACGAGAGATTGTTGCGTTAACCTTTTGAGATCTTAAGAATTCTGAAATTTTGGCAAGTTCGTTTTTTGCCCCTACAAAGTTAGCACCGTTATCACAAAAAAAATCTGAGCTTTTTCCTCTTCTTGAGAAAAATCTACTTAAACAAGCTACAAAAGCTTCGGAGGTCAGATCGCTGACGATTTCGATGTGTACAGCTTTTGTCGCGAAACGTACGAAAACACATACATAGATCTTAATTTTCTTTCGATTTTGAAATTTATTTTCTTTAATGTAAAACGGACCGCAGAAATCGATTCCGGATTGCAAAAAAGCCCTTTTAAAGATTGTGCGATTTTTTGGCAGATCTCCCATGATATAGTTTAGGGTTTGTGGTTTTGCGCGACAGCAAGTGACACAATGTCGAATTATATTCTTGACTGAATATTTCCGGTTGACAATCCAGTAGAGTTCGCGAGTAGCGTTTAGTGTAGCTTGTGTGCCTGCATGAAAGAGATTTAAATGTTTCTCGCGAATTATAAGATTAGTTAAAGTTTTGCTTCGATTCTAGCATTTTTAATTCGTTTGAAAATGCTTTTCGTTGAACGATTTTTATTAAACACGTATGTGCCTTTTGGAGATCGATTGAAGTGAGATAACCCGATATACTTTGTTTAAGAATTTTAATGTTGATATAACGTTAGCAATAAGCTACAGTGCGTTTTAGACTGGTAAGAGTTTTCGCGTTTTCAAAAAACGTCAACGCGATTTTGTTTACGTATACGACATTGACGTTAATCGTTTTCTTTGTAGCTAATTTTCAAGTTTCGAATTTGGATTCGGGCCATTCATCCTCCGCTTGTTTAATTCATACAGGACCATTCAGCCAAAAAGAGTTGTCGATTATCTCCTTTGGCGATAGGCCTCGCGATACGAGATCTGCGGGATTATATTCGGTAGCTACGTGTCGCCACTCGTGAGGTATTGATAATGCTTGAATCTTGGCAACACGATTTGCTTCAAAAGTTGGAAGAGTGGGAGAAGCCTTTTTTATCCTTATTTAATGCAATCATTGAATCGGACCAAAAAATCGTATTTTGTATAATTAATCGGCGTAAAGCTTGATGAAATATTGAGAATAAATTCACTAGTAAAAGAGCTGAGCATAGTTCTAAACTACATACATCTTCGACATCTAAAGGAGCGACCCTTGACTTTGAGCCAATTAGTTGAGTGGTGATTACGCCATTATCGTCGATAGATCTGATATAAAGACAAGCCCCGTAAGCCTTTTTGTTAGAATCACAAAAACCGTGTATTTCTAAGCTAGCGTAATCATCACCAATTATTACATTCTCATTCTAATGAGAAGGTATTGGTTTTATGTAAAATGTGACATAGTCGGTTTTCATCAAATCTCCACGTTTTGAGACCCCCTGAGCTAGAAAAAACGATTTTTACCAAGGTGTCTGTCTGTCTGTAGTCTGTCTGTCTGTAGCCACGATAACTTTCGAAAAAATGATCAGATTTGATTGAGCTTTGGCACACTTTTTTATGGCCTAAAGAGAGAACGAGTTCGTTAAGCAGCTATTTTGGATGAAAATTCAAAAAGTGAGCACATTTTGAAAATTTTTGAGACCACTTTTTTTGAAGATTTGAAAATTCTATGTACGGTTATTAGTAGTACGCAAAATGACGAACAAAA